>JAUMGZ010122100.1:0-47680 GCA_032359645.1 Pododesmus macrochisma
AGAGAAAGCATGTGACCTCAACATTATATACAGCAATCATACTCTTATACTGAGAGAGCATGTGACCTCAACATTATATACAGCAATCATACTCTTATACTGAGAAAGCATGTGAACTCAACATTATATACAGCAATCATACTCTTATACTGAGAAAGCATGTGACCTCAACATTATAAACAGCAATCATACTCTTATACTGAGAGAGCATGTGAACTCAACATTATATACAGCAATCATACTCTTATACTGAGAAAGCATGTGACCTCAACATTATGTACAGCAATCATACAGCAATCATACCCTTATACTGAGAGAGCATGTGAACTCAACATTATGTACAGCAATCATACTCTTATACTGAGAGAGCATGTGAACTCAACATTATGTACAGCAATCATACTCTTATACTGAGAAAGCATGTGAACTCAACATTATGTACAGCAATCATACAGCAATCATACTCTTATACTGAGAAAGCATGTGAACTCAACATTATGTACAGCAATCATACTCTTATACTGAGAGAGCATCATACAGCAATCATACTCTTATACTGAGAGAGCATGTGACATCAACTTTATGTATAGCAATCATACTCTTATACTGAGAAAGCATGTGAACTCAACATTATGTACAGCAATCATACTCTTATACTGAGAAAGCATGTGACCTAAACATTATATACAGCAATCATACTCTTATACAGAGAAAGCATGTGACCTCAACATTATATACAGCAATCATACTCTTATACTGAGAGAGCATGTGACCTCAACATTATGTACAGCAATCATACTCTTATACTGAGAGAGCATGTGACCTCAACTTTATGTTCAGCAATCATACTCTTATACTGAGAGAGCATGTGACCTCAACATTATATACAGCAATCATACTCTTATACTGAGTAAGCATATGACCTCAACTTTATGTATAGCAATCATACTCTTATACTGAGAGAGCATGTGACCTCAACATTATGTACAGCAATCATACTCTTATACTGAGAAAGCATGTGACCTCAACATTATGTACAGCAATCATACTCTTACACAAAGAAATAATTTAATTTATCAAGTTTAAGATTCTTCTTTAATTAAGTAAATTCATACACAAACACATGTTATTAGTATTACTACAGTTTAGTCCACTGTTAAAGTTTGTCGTATAAAACAGTGTGATATATATCAGTATCTAGGTAAATAACTTAAGTCAATTGATAAATTGACACTGTTTACATGCTTAATTAAACAGGAGATGTTCAATCAAATAGAAACATGAAAAAATCTTGTTTTTGTCAGAAGTCACTGGCAAAACACATTTTTTAACAAAGCTAATTAAAGAAATTAATTGACCTCAAATATGTTGAACGATTACGTTTTAATGATTGATGAGTTGTACTATGACATAAACAGAAAAAGAAACAACTATGATATGTCCAACGCTTATACAGGGAAAATAACTCTGCTCCAAGACTGATCACATGTATTTATGTTTTTACAGGGGAAATCTTCCCTATAAATTTATTATACATGTATTTATGTTTATACAGGGTAACTTTAAGTTAACATTGTAATATTTTCTCCAAAGGAAATAACTGGGCTGTTAGGTTCATGATGTTATGTTCACACTGGGGAACTAACTCTGTTTTTATGTTTCAGATGATGAAGAATGAACTACATGTATAAGTCAGTGACAGTACACTACATAATAAACCCATCTTGGGATTACATGTACTCCATATTTTTCAAAGCCACTTCACATTTGAGAATTTATTTATACATGATTAATTTACACTTAAGCAACAGCACTTATTAGTGTTCCATTGGGAGGGGACTAAAAGTATTCCTTGTGTTCATGTACATACATGATCAAGTTAAATAGGTGCAAATTCTAGGCCTGGTACTTACAGGAAGTAGTGTACAAATGTAATGGTACCGTATTAAACCAAATAAGCACCCAGGGCACTTAAAAAATTAGAAAAAGTAGAGGGGCTGCTTATTAGGACCATATTACGTGTCCAGACACTGAATAAATGTACTGCAATGCTCTCCCGTAATGGATCTTAGCTATTATACAGGATCGTAGGTGCTTGGAAAGGGAGGGGCACTTATAGGGACAGGGGGGCTTATTAAGTCGAATACTATAATTCATATGTAAATTTGAACGTAAAATAAGTTTTCTTTATCAAATCAAATATCAAAGCTACCAGCCAAAAACAATGTTATAGATATGCATAGACTGCACTGGTTTTAAAAGGTAACAGGAGTTACAACTCTGCCTCGTCACTAATTGATAGGAATAATAAACTGGATAATGACATTTAAAATCAATCTTAGAGTTGTTTATAGCAAGAGTCAGCATGTAACACAGGACAGTGGTTATCAGCTGTTAGACCCATTTTCTATGTCACTCGTCACTTTGATATCTTCTTTGTGAAATAAATCTTTGAAGCTTTACAAACACAAGATGAAGTTGACCCAGATCTAAGATACAAAATTTGACGATTAAAATCACCAATTAAAACACAATCTATTTCTTGATATTTTTTTGCCTACCATCAAAGAGTTGAATTCTTTTATTATTTAAATTTGAAAATGTAAATACTGAAGATGACTTTGGAGTTTGTGTTTTAAAATCATATAAAATATTTTCAGTTAGGATACCTTTAAACTTCAATCGAGTTTGTCAACAAAAACTTCCAGGTAATATAAGCCTCATTTTATGGCTTGGTGTTGAATTAATGAAGAAAAAAATAGGCCAAATAGCACTTAATACATGTCACACAGTTATGGCTAAAAACATAACCATAAGATATATATCTTTCTCATCTTAAATCTTTTATGAAATGGTTTATTATTTCAGTCTTAAAATGTTATTTTGTACTTATCCTAATCATTGACTTAATTTACATCCTTCAGATCTTTAAACCATCAACAAACATAGCAACCTTCATTTATCTGTAAATCTTTTGAGTTCAGGTCACAACAATATGACCTGTATAGGTCATAACAAAATGTCCTATTATACTGCAGGAACATTTTCAAAAATAACTAATATTCTTAATCTTAAAAAACAGATATTCACCAAATAATATTGAAATGGGTGCACATAAAAGATAAAAAAAAACATCATTACGGACTAATGTTGGAAAAAACAATGACTGCAAATTAAACAATGTTTAGTTCACTGTGAAAGTAAGGCCACTGTTAAGCGCTAAATTAATTACGGTTAGACAATTTAAATTTATGATAAAACATTCAATACTCTGTGTAGAAAAGTATCTAGCAAAACAACAATAAGACTTCTTTACTAGTCTTTCACATACAAATCTGAGTTAGCTAGATGACATTTTTCCAACAGCTGTTAATTTGATTTCAATTCGTTCTGAAATGAAATTTGAAGGATACCTTTATGAATTAAGAAAGTTCCTACCTGTTCTGAGCTCTCCTCATTTTTCATGCTGTCATCTGTACGTCCCACTCCGCTGTCTTTCTCGTGTTTGTGTAGTGAATTCTCTGTTGTTGCTGTATCAGTTGTGCCCCCTTCCTCGTCAAAATGACCCTAAAATATTAATTTTAAAGTATTGAATATATCTGCTGTACCGCCTTCTTTATCCAAAAGGACCCTTCAGATTAGTATAATATAGCAGTTGTCTCCCTTCTTTACCCAAAGGACCCTTCAGTTTAGTATAATATAGCAGTTTTCTCACTTCTGTATCAAAATAATTCTTCAGATTACTATAATATAGCATTTGTCTCCCTTCTTTATCAAAAGGTCCCTTCAGATTACTATAAATATAGCAGTTGTCTCCCTTCTTTATCAAAAGGACCCTTCAGATTACTATTATATAGCAGTTGTCTCCATTCATTATCAAAATGACCCTTCAAATTAGCAGGATATAGCAGTTGTCTCCCTTCTTTACCCAAAGGACCCTTCAGAATAGTATAATATAGCAGTTGTCTCCCTTCTTTACCCAAAGGACCCTTCAGATTAGTATAATATAGCAGTTGTCTCTCTTCTTTATCCAAAGGACCCTTCAGATTAGTATAATATGGCAGTTGTCTCACTTCTTTATCAAAATAATTCTTCAGATTACTATAATATTGCAGTTTTCTCCCTTCTTTATCAAAAGGTCCCTTCAGATTAGTATTATATAGCAGTTGTCTCCATTCATTATCAAAATGACCCAATATAGCAGTTGTGTCCCTTCTTTATCAAAATATCCTACAAGACATATCAATTGTCTCTCTTTCCTCAATAATACACCTCTTCATATAGATTTATTATGTAAGTTGCATGATTGTGTCACCAAGACTGTTTAAGTTTCCTCTCCCCAAGTAACTTAAGTAGGAGCAATAACTGGAAAGTGATTTTATTTTGTGAGTGTTTATCATTTGATAGCAATATTCACTATTTCTGAACATTGAAGCCCAAAATCAAAACATTAAATTGTTATTTACTTTATATCAGTATAGCATTGAGTACTCAATCAGTGTTGCGTTAAAGACAAACAGTAAATTCAAACCCTGTCAATAAGTTTCACTCTCTAAAACACAATATTTAACCTCACAAATTAAATCATGTTGCAGAACATGTTGTGTACATCACATAATGCTGTCAATAACTAGAATGCACAAAGAGGACACTGAATATTGTAACTGAAGAGTAACAACAATGTATATCAATGTAATAACATATACACAACACAACAATACTTATTAGAGATAAAATGTACATGTACATCATAAGCTTGAATACATATAAACCACACAACATTAAACAGAAGAATAGCATGCTGTTATACATGTATGTAATGATTTACATTAATAAACTAATAAATTTAGTGACACGTTGGTTAGTTTAATTAACGTCTTTTCATCAATTGATTTAAGAGTAAAAAATGTAAACAAACCATTTTTGAAGTTTTTTGTGGTTTCACACAAATAAATATATCCAACAACAACAGCATTTAGATTGCTTCCTAAGAGACTATTAGTGACAACCGATGACAAAACTGTACTAGAACTAAATAAGAAATGACCCCATACTGACAATGTCACGCTGTACTGGAACTAACCAAGAAACGTCACACGGAACAAGTAATGACAAACAAAACCAGACAAGTGGCTAGATCAAAGTTAAACAACCTTTATATTATAATTAAAAATTCAACTGTATTAAACTTGAATAGCTGGAGGCCTTATAGCATATTGATAGAAGTTACCACATGACAGCACCACCCTGGAGCTGTAGGCTACATCCAGTCTGTAGTCATTATATAAACCTTTTATCTATAGAAAAAAATAATATCAACACACACAAGATCTGAGGCAACAAGAACAAAAGGCATCATTCTTAAGAAAGATGATAATCTGTATGGAGGCTGTACAGAGTTGTCTCTCTTTGATCTCTGCCTTATCAATGATGTACCCTATACAATGCTTTTGTCACCTATCTAACACCTTATCTGTCACTCCATAAATCTACCTAATTATCTTCTCACAATAAAAATCCTTATTGATAATGAATACAGCTGGTGTACCTGTCCAATTATATCCACATAAAAAGCTTATTATATATCATAAATATACCTAAATGACATACATCTATGATAGACCTATATGATATTATTATTTATATATAATATACCTGTGTGATATATCTTTCTTTTAAGTAGGTAAAGAATGACTATTTTGATCTCTATCACCTAATTAGTCAGCTGTACAATACAGGGGTATGTAACACTGCACAATACACAGGCATATAATAACAATGTATATTGATTTGTTGGGTAAGAAATTTAAAAGCAGAATAATATGCCTAGAGATCTATGATACAAATAAACTATCTACACACAAATATAGTAACAGCTTTATATATAAATAATGCATAACAAAAGTCTCTTTTGCATACAGAAATATGTAAAGAAATCAGTGAATTAATTCTTGTAATATGTAAAGAAATCGGTGAATTAATTCTTGTAATATGTCAAGAAATCGGTGAATTAATTCTTGTATCTTTGTAACTACAAAATACTTATTTCAGGCACTGTGACATATGGCGACAAGTATCTTCCTAGAAGTTCTGTACAAAGATACAGGTAATCCTCTTTACATACAAATTATGTATGAAATTGGTCATGGATTACGGTTTTCATATTTATTCTGTAGAATCTATATTATAAAGGTGTTAATTAAACAGTCCTTCAGCATATCATCTTAACAACTGTTCTAATTTATAGATTAATGATGTCATGCAAATCATTAAATTAGAAAAACATATTAACCCCAAACCAAAATTTGTAGGTAACATTAAATATGATGCTGACTAAAGTATCATAAGGGCTTCTTTGTTTAAATTTAAGTAATTACATGTACATTAAAGCATTATTGAGTTTAAATTAAAGTAATAACATGTACATTAAAGCATTATTGAGTTTAAGTTAAAGTAATTACATGTACATTAAAGCATTATTGAGTATAAAATGACAGTTAAGAAGGGGTCTTTGATCTGAGATGCCCTGTACTGTTATATACATCAAACATTTTCTAGATGCAGCTTCTATAAATCATAAATCTAATTGGAGATTCATATCCCATCTTCACATTCTCATGTAACTTTTAAAAGATGCAAGGGTCAAGGTATTATAACACTGGTTTTTTTTATTGCAATGAACAAATAAATAAATTTAAAGTTATGTACGTTATTGTGGTTGTAATATGTTTTGCAGTTATACTCATACAGTAATAATACACCAGTGTGGTGGCCCAGTGGCTAGGGTGTTCGCTTCGTGCTGGTAGACTGGTGCTAGATTCCCAGGCTGTGGGATCGAATACAAGTCGTGTCAAAACCTAAGTGATAAGCGTTCCGTTCCGCAGTACTTGTTGGCTCGGTGTCAGGATAATGTGACTGAGTGAAGTATCATGTCAATGTGTCTGTGGCATGAAATTTCAGTGAGACAGCACTATAAAGTTGCCATAAGTGCACACTGTCACAAGCAGACACTGTCTTGATAGGACCAATACATGAGTAAAGGGATGCTAAACCCCAATAAACAAACAATCATACAGTAATACAGAGTACATTTATTCATGAAACCAGTAGTGACGATGCATTATTACTAGAAAATACATTTGATACAATTTCTATTGTTGAGTATATAATCTACACAAACAGACAACACCAACAAAAATCAAAATATTAGATATTCAAAGTGAACAGATTTATGATGTTACACATAGAGTAGACACAAAAATGACATGTCCCTTTTAAATCTGATGGCAACTAAAGCCTGCCAATTCTATAGTGCTAACAAAACAGAGTAACCATAGCAATTAATTCTTGGGTGGTACAAACAGACAATACAATACAAATTAACATTTGGTTATAAACATACAACAGGCATAACCATAGTAACTAATACTGAGGTAACATACAGTAACAATTATAACAAATGCTGGGGTAACATTCAACATGCATGTCAACATACAAACTAATGGTACTAAACAACAGAAATCACTGCCATAGAAACACTAAATAGGGTAACTTACAATGCACAAACCCAGGAATCCTAAACTATTCTTGGGTAATAAATACAACAAAAGCAACAACAAAGAAATTAAATGAAATTTTTCTTGAATAATTAGTTACAACACACCAAGCCAACATCAAAAGAGTGATTTAATGATACAAGAATAGCCATATAGCAACTGATTATTTGGTAATAAACAACAGGTATTATCAAAGAAACTGATTCTAGGGTAGTGTACAACAGGCATAACCATAGCAACAACAGACAACATACCCTTGCTAACATGGATGCCATGATTTGCATGTTGTCATGGTGATGCTTTTCCAATACATCCATATGCATGTCATCAAGGACTCCGTTTTGTTCCTCTAAGAAACCATCATCCATCTAAGATACAAATACTTGTTTGTAATATAATTATAATTCTTTAAATATTTACTAATGAACTAAAAAGGTTTCACAGATATGCTACAGAGTTGCATACATAAATCAGTAGGGCATGCTATAGTTACACTAACTATTCTGGACAGAAGAATGACAAAAACTAACCCCACAGCACTGACACCACTCATCAAGCACTAAAAGTCTAAAACGTTTTCGATTTGATAAATGTTTCTAAACATGGAATTATACAAGATACAGCTTTGTTAATATTATAATGTCCACATTAGATAGAGCATTGTCAATCATAAAAGTTTTGTAAGAAAAACCAACATTAAAATCTCTAACAATTTTTTTCTCAACTTTTTTCATTTTCCTGTCATTCCACCAGTAATCTTTGTCACTTCCTCAACTTTGATATTTTGCTAACTTCATAAATGGCCGCATGAACATCAAATCCAGCTTTATAAAACAGTGACCTTTGACCTCATCTGTAAAGCCTTCTCTGATAACAATAGTAATCTGTCTTAGACAGGGTTCCCTGAAATGGTTCAGTCCGTTGTACAACCCAAGTAACATCTTATAATGGTGTAGCCCCTTAATCTTGATACTGACTAGTCTCAGTCAGTGATGCTAACACCTTATAATGGTGTATAGCCCCTTCAGTGATGCTAACACCATATAATGGTGTAACCCTTTTATACTGACAAATGTCATTCTGTTGTACTACCATCTTATCATATTAATGGTGTAACCCTTTTATACTGACAAATGTCCGTCTGTTGTACTAATTAATGCAATGGTGTACTGAGAAGTTAAAAACTCAGTCTGAGGTGCTTACACCTTATAATGGTCTACTCTCGCCTGACAAGGCACAGTCAGGGGTACTAACAACTAATAATTGTGTATTTATGTATACTTTGATGTGGTAGAAAGCAGACGGTTTTCCTTTTGATGTAGGCATTCTGCAGTGATTAACAACACTTTGGTATTCACACTTGAAGGTGATCCCCTCTCTACATTTACTAACTGTCCAGCTTCCACTAAACTCTGGTGAGGTAGGCCATCAATACATAAACAACACTGCCCCATCACTTAAACTGTCGAAATGCTCAACACATGTACAGAAGCTAGGTTTAAAGGAGCAGTACACAACAATAGATTTCTTGTTTATTATGTCACACAGGTTAAAGACTTTCAGAAGTAAGTTATTGTATAATTAGTCATAATATTCCTAAATATTGAACAACATCAAAATGGGATTTTAATAGTTCCAAAAATATTACAATGACCAAACAAGTATTACAGAAGGAGACTTATGACTAAACGTCAGCTTCCCAATGGCTGTTTAAAGTGTCAACAATCATGGAAAAAAATAACACTCAAACTGAAGGGTATCAATATTTAGAAATAATGGGTTTATTTTTTTCAACTATTTTTCATGAAATATGGAACACAAAATAGACAATTGTCAGCTCATTCAGTCATCTTTAAATGCTATGAATTGTAGATGTTGATCAGCACAGTCAAATGGGATAGGTGATGCTGTTAACATTAGTAAACAAACTTGAAAATTTTATCATTTTTACTTAAATTTGGCATGACTACAATCAATACATATCATAGATATATAGAAATATAAAACTCCTTTCAACAGTGTCCTGAGTATGATGATGATGCATGGATAAGCTACATGAGAAATAACATGTTTTATGCGGGACTGTTTACATGTATCACTGCTGCCCATGATAACAAAAGAGTATATATATATACCAAATGTAAAACTTTTCATCTGTCTGTGAATTTCTTACTTATCACAACACTGACAAAAATGATTAATGGATAAAAGAATAACCAAAGTCTTCACACTAGACTCAACAGATGTAAACACCTTGCTGATATAGTATCTGACATCAAAGTGATCTCCGAGAGAATACACAGGTGATCAAACACAACCAAACTAAAGCAGCACCAGTACATCATACAGCTTACTGTCTGTAGGTAAGACTAGAACATTGATGTCCTACTGACAAACATAACAATCTCAATACGACCTTGACACCTGCAGTCAAAACCAATCAAACCAAATACCACATTGGCAGCAGTTTATATGTTGGTGAAAATACAAAAACTATAAAACATTGGAATTAGTTTATATGTTGATAAAAATACAATATGACCTTCACACCATTTTACAACATTGATACAAATTTAATACAACCATGACATTTTACTAGGGTTATTTAAGTTACTCTAAAACTCAACATGGCATTAAGTCAAGGCTATTTATAGTTATAGAAGCTCAACATGGCACTAACTCAAGGCTATTTATAGTTATAGTAGCTCAATATGGTATTCACACCAGGCTATTTATTGTTCAACATCAGTATGATATTAACACCAGTCTATTTAATGTTATAACCATAAAACCAGATATTTTAACAAGAAATGAACTTAGGTACTAGTAATAGACTTAGACTTTGAGTGCTTAAAAACTAATTTCCAGCAATCCATTCTGAATACTAATTTACACTTACAGGACTGCGTCAATAGCTCCACCTCTTTTCTCCAGTATGGTCTTGCCTCAAGGAAAGTGAAAAACTTATGCTCCTGTATTCCATAGGATTACCCCCATTTTATAACACTCAATGAATATATAATGTGATGCTTCTTATAATTTCTTCATCTTACCTGAATTTGTGGTCTTGCTAAAAGCAGCCGAATGTCTGAACCTCTCTCTGAGAACAATTTAATTGCTTGGTCACGGCTCTGAACATCGATTCCATTAATCTGTGAATAAGATTGATATTTTCTTAACGAAAAAATTCTGTTTTGTTTTATCAAGTGCCAAGATTATAGAAGAGTTCTCAGGATTCAAACAACTAAGAAATTTGGCTTAATTTTCAAAAGATTCATTATGAAAAAATAATTTTTGTAGAAACAAAAAATCAATGATTTAAGGAAGTTACTGGATCCAACTATCACTTAACCAACAATAGTGACGTAAAATATATCGATATGCATTGTCTATATGTGACGTACACATGTTTTTAAATTGTGATTTCAACAAAGAGTTTCACACCTTTACTACAAGGATTCATAAAAAAAAAGTTCAGCAATTTTCATCTTTTATTCCACAGTTCTACTGATGTATAATAGTGTTTGCATAAACGCAATCAATTTGCAAGGTAACACTTATAGCAACTTCTTCTAACATTGCTCCGATAATTCTCTGATAATTCTCAACTTCCTGTCTAGACCAGTCTTGTCACAATGATAAATGGTGTTTTAAGCGTTCTTGTCAATATTTAGTTAAGTTCTGGTAGAATTATGTCTCACATTAACACAGCTTTTTCATATTGTTACAATAATCAATGTATTTATCCTCGTTAAAATAAACTATAAAGAAATCTCAGACAGTACCACAATCCCCAACTATCCCCAAAACATATGTTTAATGCACTAATGCTTTCAAATCCACATGATCAGTGATATCACATACAAACCATATTATTATCATTACTTCCATACAAACAATTAAATTGCCTGATATTTGTGGGAAATCAGTTTTCTTGATTATTTTATGGTTATGGATAAAAATTCATTGGAATGGTAATAGGAGTTTATGTATGTTAATAAATATATAGTTGAGGGCAAATGTAAATCATTGTAAAGGGTTCAGGTTTGTGTCAAATTATTCCTTTAAAGACAATTATAGGTTTTGCGGGGTTTTTTGCACGCCAAGAATAGCCAGCTCCAGCCTTTATTATCTTTACTTATTTTGAAGGGCCCCTGATGCATAAGACAAAGTATTGTATATGACTCCTGAAACTGTCAATGCAAGATTTGTTAAAAAGATAATTATGTTGTTGCTTACTCCACAGACATCACACACTGGAAAGTTGGGATATATATGCAAAGATTGTTTAGAACAATAAGCAAAGAAGCAGTATTAGTGAAAAAAAGTGTCATCAAAACAAACAAAAGCTTTAAAACAGCAAGTTTTCTATTGGCATATTGGAAGTAACAAGTGATATAACAAAACAGTTATTGACTCTTAGTTCAGTTGTTATAGGGATTTACCATAAGGTCTAGAGGAGTGATGTTCACATTTACATACAGACCCCGTAAATATTTTCTCCCATATCTCTATATGTAAGATAGAGTAATCTATGCAGAACACCCATGAAGGATATATCTCTGTCTTGTATCACGTGGTTTTGCTGTCTTAAAAAATTACATCACGTGGTGAAATAGACAATCAAATGACGTCACCTCTTAATTGTTACATTGTGAATGCAGCATAAATATGGTGTGAGTGTACATTTCTTGCTTAATTTCTCAAACTTCATTCCATAAAATGTAATCAACATAAAAAAATCCTTTCATTTTATAGTTTAAAGTAAATTCCGATCTTTCCAGTGCCATCCTCAGATTTTTCGTAGCGTGAACCGTTGGAGATGTAATATTTCGCCGCTATTTTCTTACTTATTTAAGCAATGCAAAACACAGATTAAATGGGAGAAAAAGAATCTTTCATATAGCTTTGTGGAAGATTGGGATATTCCACCCTCAGGGGTTACAAAATGGAGTAAAATCCTTGGCAAGCCTCGGGAGTTACACCAATTTGTAATCCCTCGGGTAGAATATCCCTATCTTCCACTCATGTATATGAAAGATTGTTTTAATCCATAACAGCTGGATGAATCCCAGTAGCAACTTTGTTAACATTATATATGATAGATTAAATTATCACAAGAGTGTAATATTTCATAGTTTTTTTATTGGTTGAGAACAATCTATGCACAAAATGTAATACCAGATCTAACTTGCTCTTGTTTATTGATATGTGGCAGTAAAACATTGATAAATTGGAGCAAGTAAAATCTGGTTTAAATAGATTTAGTTAAGTGTATCTAGTAATATAGTAATCGTACATTTGTTTGATGAATGTTACGTATATAACTGTTAAGTGTGGGTAATATATCTCAATCTAAACAGAGTATAACTCACTGATACATTTCAATATAAAGTCTAACTGGGTAGATTTATAAAGCTATCTGGAGAAGTGAATTGTGTGTGATGTTTCTTTACTGTTATGTGTCTTTGTTATTTTATTCCTCTGCTGAGATATGCAACATTTAATATGGAGATAACACCTATCAAAGTTTATCTAACTTACACGCTCAAACAGCTCAATAATTCTAACTTGAAAAGAAATCACGAGATGAATTAATATACTTGAAACACTTCTTATCTGTATATATTTGTTGTCTCGTGTGAGTATTACCCCGATTCCTGTTATGTGTGTCTTTTAAATTTAATTGACCATACATAAAGAGTTAAAAATTCTGGCACAAAAAATGAGACAAAGATTTGGAAAGCGATTTGTTAATAAAAATAAATATCTGCAAAAACAGCAAATCTGTTATCTGCATGAAATGAATTGTAAAAATATTTGTTTGGAGAAAAGCCATGTTATCATAGATGTGTTTTGTGTTTATACAAGATGTAGTGGTGTGCAGATGAAGCTCGTCAGGAAGGCGTACCTGTAAAATCTGGTCTCCTGCCCGGATCCTACCATTCTTAGCTGCTATACTACATGATTCTACCTGTAAATTTAAAACATGTAAATATAAAACAAAGTCTTCATTATATCTCACAATTAAACGTGAACAGCTCAAGAATAAAGTCAAAGCTCAAGAATGTCCATACACAACATTCAGGAAAAGTCCAAAAAGGGTCAAGTCACAATCAACAAGGCCCAAGTCATGATCAACAAGGGCCAAGTCAAGATCATCAAGGGCCAAGTTATGATCAACATGGCCAAGGATATGTGAAAATGAGGGGTTTAAAGTTTACTCAAAATAAAGGTCTGACAGATTAGTTTGTTTTGATTGAAGTTAGGGTTAAACGTCCCTAAAAATCTTACTTAGGTTATATCGAGACCATGTCTGCTTGTGACAGTGCAGACTTTTGGCGAATTTATAGTGTTGTCTCAATAAAATATCATGCCACAGACACATTGACATGATACTTTATTTAGTCTCATTATCCTGAAGCCTAACTATTGAGTCCTTCTCCTAACCAGAACTGCTGAGCACTTAGCAGAGAGTAAGAAGATTATCTAATTTTAATGTAAATACAATTAAGATTGAATGGTCAATAAAGGGTTCACAGTGGTCAAACACACAGTATCAAAACAATAAAACAAATGAGACAAAGACTTGATGATCAATGACCGCTACTGAATGTTGTTAGATTGAACTTATTGATAGAACATAATGACTGCCAGTCACTTAAAGGATGATAATGTCAAAAGTTAAAAACACTTTCCCATAAAATAGTTTCAGCTGATTGAGTGCATTAAGTAGATCCAGGGATATTTAACAGATGTCTGGCCCCATTACTAGTCAGAGTCAAGTGCCCACAGATCATTCAACTTCACTGCACCAGTGACCACAATCAATTCATGTTCACATAGATCAGAATATATCTAAAATCAGCCATTTTTTTCAAGAAAACTTTGGTACCAGAGTATTTTATGATACAATAATCACAAATAAAATCTGAAAAGTTCGATAACTTTTTTTTTATAAAAATCACAACTCTCAAACATTTAGATGATCTTTCGTCAGACCACTGATAGATTAACAACATCAAAAACTAAGGAAATATTACCAACATGCTTCCTACAAGAAGAATGTGTTCTAAATGACATTCATTTGAAGGAAGAAAAGAAAGAAAAAATCACAGAGATAATAAAACTATTTAATTATCAGTGAAATTTATCAGAAATTCTATTTAGAAGTGGTGTGGTGCCATTATTCCTGGCGGAGTCGAGCTTTCTGTAGTAATAATGAGACTATCATAGACCTACAGATAATAAAGTCGTTCTATTATCAACACTATACATTCATCCCTTAGATTCGTCTCTTGTAAAAACAAAGTTTGGGAAGATGAAAGATGGTGCGGCCATTGTATCAGTACAATATCGCCATGGTATCACTGGCGATACATGAACAGTACTCAACCTCATCTCAATATGTAAACACCTATCTACACCAGTAAACACCTATCTACACCAGTACACACTTCCTGCTGATGATCTGCACTCCTGTTTCTAAAAGGTCATGACCTAAAGGTCGGTGTTACTAGGTCATGAAGAACATTTTCTGGAGGTATTATGATGTCAGAATCAAAGATGTCATGTGATGATCATAAAATGGTCACTATGCCACTGTCATGACCTCACCATTATATCACAAGGTTGCGGGATCATCATTAAAGATCATGAAGGACAAGTTACGGAATAGTTATTGGCTAATGATGTAAAAAAATTATCGGGTCAAAAAATAATAAATATAATACCATCAATATACAGTAGGAGGTCATTATGAGGACATTAATATCAATACTTCAATGTAATGATTTTAGGAATACTAGGTCACGAAGAAGACACTATATTGATATCAATCATACGCATGACATCATTGTTCCTTCCAAACAAAAGCTCTCAGTAGACAGGGCAATGAGGACAGGCTAATGTAGTGTTTCTATGTGTTCATCAATTAACAATCTTAATAATGAAGGATAAATGAATCCAGAAATGCAGGGCATTGATAAAACTGAGTCATGTATGGAGCTATCTGGGTGAACAGCACCTGTCCTCGTATAACAATTAATACTAGAATCTGCACAGCCCTGTTGTTACACTTCCCATTAAATGATATCATTGAATTTTATCTGAATGACACCAGATATCTGCAAACTCCTCTGGGATCTGTACAGCTTTGATCTTATTCAAAACTCACAAACAACTACAAATAAATCATTCTCTTGTCTGTTTGTGATAGTATCAATTTTATAAGGCTCCTTGAATCAGTGGTTGAATAATTAAAAGGGCTGCAGTGTTATTGTGAATAACATTTTAATCACAACAAAAGTTTGTAAATAAAGCACATCACCTTTGCTGTTATGGTAACACTATTAATGTTGACATAATAACATAGTGCCATCATCCATGTTGCATAAGAAACATTATGTTGCTAAATCAACTCTTTATTTTTTATCACATGGATCCTTGATGTCATGGTAACATTATGTTGTTTAAGTAACACTTAAAAAATGTTTAAGTACCATTCTTTAGTAACATATTGTTCAACACAGCTCTCACAATTTAGCCTTTTCTGTTTTACATAAGTAACATTATAGTAATTATAGTAAATGCATTAGGTTGACATCATTATGTCATCTTAATTGTCTATAGAGAAACATTTTAAAATTGTTTAATATGTTTGATACCAGAGAAACTGAACTTCAAGCTGACTTCAATTAATCTTAAATCATCCTTTTTTCTGAACCTCAAGTTGACTCAATTTATCTTATATCATACTTTTTTCTGAACTTCAAGCTGACTTCAATTAAAGTCATATCATACTTATTTCCGGATTAAGTGTAAATTAGATCTACTTTTAATGGTAAATGCAAAAAAATACAATGATATAAATCACAAATTAGAGTCTGGACCCGAGCTCTCCTGTCAAGGGAACACTGAAAATGTCTGCACTACTCCGGTACCATTAATTGACACATTCTTAAGTTACTTGTCCTTGCAGGATATTCCATATAAATCATAGTGCCAAGGGTTGAGGGAGGGATTACTTCTCACATCTGGGGGATCTCTCATTAGTTAAGGGAGACCACACACACACAAAGATGGACAGAGTATAAAATCTTAGTAGAATTATGGTCTGTCTTGATAAAGTAAGTAGCACATAAGTTAGATAAACACTGCCTTTTATCTTACGACTTTATATACCTTAGCTGTAACCAGCAACATTACCTAGACTATACACTTATAATGTCATCCTACTGGCTCCTCATCTCTCATGGAGAGATACACTGGTTCAGTGTCATTCATTTATTCTTTGTAAATATTAAATAAATACATACCAAGCATAGTTGATCATGTATACAATTTATTTAATACTGACTGCTAAGTTGCATTTATAGGCTTGTGAAATAATGAACTGCACCCTCTACTATCTAAATCCAGCCATTAAAGGGTAAGGGACAAATATACAAACAAGTGAACATTAAAATTTACATTCTAGGTTTATATTTCTTACCTCACTTATAAATATATCAGTCATTCCTTCATCTAATGATCCATAACAAAGGGTTAATCCTAATTTCTCACTAACAGCAGATCTTTGTAGTATAACCTCCTGAAAAACAAAATATATATATATTATCAACCATTAAATTTCTTTGCACTAAGGGAAATAACTCAATGTTGTTAGCTTGAGATATAGTGTTGTACTAAGGGAGATAACTCTTATATTGTTAGCTTCAGATATAATAGGTGTACTCAGGGAGACAACTCTTACGATTCCGTCTTCTAATGGCCGAACGGTCGCTGAAGACGTTAATCCTCACATATCATCAACAACTCTTATGTAGTTAGCTTGAGATACAGTGTTGTATCAATGTTGTTTGCTTGATTTATTGTGTCGTACAAAGGGAAATGACACAATGTTATTTGCTGAGATATAGCCAACTGATGACAATCAATGACTAACATACTCCTGGTACTAATACACTCTTGATTTCTCTCCTGATTGCTACATAAAATGTAGTACTACCCTGATTAGATCATATTAGAAACAGACATATATTAAAAAGCTATAACACAATAAATCAAATGACTTCCTACTAAACATTTAGATCACATGACCACCCAGCCAATAGATCACATGACCTGCTTCCCAATACACAAGATAAGTAGTATTCAATGGAGTATGTCAGAATTAAATGTGATACTAAATGTCAGTATTTACTTAACATCTAATGTGAATTATTCCAAGAGTCTGGTTTCATGGGATCCGTATGATCTCTAACCCTCTGGCAACATACTCGCCGATATAAGCAGGCATGCTACTCGAGTCTTACATATGATCACAGTTTAAGTGGTACAAAGTGTACAAAACTGGGTAGATTCTCGTTTTTCAGTGTTTGATATTGGAGCCGGGACACATCGTCTGACTGGTATTAACTCTGTACCTAGTGGAATACTTAATGTAGCACACTTCATGGTGTAGAAAACATGACATTTCATACCTGTCCCAGACAATTATCCTGTGAAATGTACACCTTAACTAGTTCTACTGTTTACTTCAGGTGTAATCCAGGTGTTCATTGACACTGACAGCCATTTCATGACACAACTTAAACCCTGTGCTGTATCAGTGGTAGCTCTGTATACATGGACTATAGTTAGTAACCTAATTCCAAACAGTCAATCTTTGACAATACAAGTGACCCTTGACCATAACTGTTAGATGCCCTAAAGATTGCAAAACATCTTTCACTCAAAGTATAAGGTAATCCTTGACTGGACTTAACAAAGCACGAGGGAGACTGGGTTTGATCCTAGTGACCCGTACTGACATTAGTGTCAACATTTCTGTAATCTCTTGTCTTGTAATTGGAATGGAAAGCAGAAGAGCTGACTGACTAGGAGTCAGAATAATGTGACTGAGTGGGGGCATAACCTTAATGTGTATGTAGTACAAGGACTGGTTGACTCTGTGTCAGAATAATGTGACTTAGTGCAGCATAACGTTAATGTATCTGTAGTGTGATATAGCAGTGAGACGGCACTAAACAGTTAACCTATATATGCAAGGTAACAGGCAGACATACACAATATGACGTGAAATGTTTGAGAAGCTCAAACCTAAAAAAACAACCCTCATTGACTACACAGTAATTCTGAAGAAATGTTGTTAAAAATTGTACATTGTCATTAATGTTCAAATTAAATCAAACTGGTCCTTGATGCAGCCTTAAAAAGGTTTGTAACTTTAGTCAATGAAACACAATTATATTTACAAAGTTCAGTGATAGAAGAGTACAAATATTGCCTGTACAACAGTTGAGTCGAATGTGAAGTTTGTATGTCAACAGAAAGGTGTCTCTGTCAATCCTCTCAATACATCCTCGACTATTAGCTAATATTGACACAGGACAGAGCTGTCGAGAGCATCTTATATCTAAAGTGTCTAAAAAAGGAGGAATCTTCAGTGTGATAAGATACATCCCAGTATATGTCAGATATACATATACCGTTTATAAAGAATATCTCAAATAAAAAATAAAATGTCAAAAGACAAAAATCGGTAAAATATTTCTTGTTTGATTAAAGGAAGTGGCCTTAAGGCACAGATGGAGGGCGATATACATGAAATCTACTGCACTAGTACAGTGCAAATCATTGCAAAACAATTCCGCTACAATTTCTGAGTGCTTTATAAATCACAAGAGATCACAAGTTTATCTCAATTTACACTCATGTCTTACCCAACATGTATCATAGTATGTTGAGAACCATAGTCTAAACCTTGCACCATATGAATCATAGTATATTAGAGTATAAATACCATATAGGACGGCAATGTCGTAATCAAACCTTTGTCAATATGTACCTAATGTTGTTGACAGAGTTTTACTGTTTATAAGGAACATTATATAAACGTACTGCATTAAAGTTTAACGCTGCATATGTTACAGGTTTATATAAATCTATAAGGTTATAGGGATATTTTAATCAATACTTTTAATATCATATGACATTCATGAATAAAATTCAAGTAATAAATAAATTTTACAAGATGTTTATATGTGTTAGCAGTTTATAAACAGTAATAACACTCTTTCAAGTCTGCAGAAAGGTTAACATTTTCTCTGTGAAGTTCTGCGCTAAAAGTTTGTTGTTTCTTTGATGATTTCAGTTTCAAAGATTTGCGGGCTTCATTTTGTTTTATGTGTAAAGACAAATGAATTGTTGATTGGAGTGGTGTAGACAAACAGATACAGGTGAAAGACAACTTGGTACTCATATGTACATTAGGGTTTATATTACTGTTGACGAAACATGAAATGTTGCTGAAATACTAAGGAATTTAAGTCAAGTTGATCTATATGTATACACAGCCTCTTGAGGCAGTTAATCCACAGAGTATGTGGCCCGGCCCCCTGAAACTGTTAATCCTCACACCATTAAGAGATTACAAGAGTAAACATTAAATTTTAAATTCCTGCCTGGGATGTATAGGAGAAGGAAGTAATTTAGTCAGCATCCATTCATAATCTTCTCTAAGATACTAAAACACACTGTAAATTTGCTATGTCTGCTATTAAACTTTTCTTAATGCTTATTGCAGAATTTGAGTCCAATGTTATTCTATGACAAAACTCTAACTGCACGTAGTCAATTTTTGTTTACAACTGAGGTGAATGACTGTTGCAGAATTTAAAGTCAAATTGAGATATCATACAATGTCAGAACAGTTGACTGTCCATTTGTACAGTTATATTATGCTGGTAAGCGATTGCTACAGCATTTTTATGACAATTATGACGTCTAAACAGAAGTAAATTGGGGACTATTACAAAACATTAATACCAACAGTAAGTTCTGGCACCAAACAATAAATTGCACAAACATGTTACTTATGTGCGTGTACCAGCTAAATACCAGACAGGTTTTTTACTGCATTTTTCTGGGTGACAGAGAGAGATATAAATTGATTCTGCGCTTATCAGGGTTAGATTTGACATCAAATGACAGCATTTCACTGACTCCATGACGCCATGTCATCTCATAATAGCTGTATGAGTGTCAAACTACAAAAATGCTGCATAATGCATACGACTGATTTACTGGTAGTTTGACAGATAAAAATATACTAACACAGGTCCTACATCTGTGTACATTGCAGTATCTATTTGCTTCCGGTGGCTTCGTACTTAACTATAAGACAGACATTAGCAAAAAGACCATCACTTATTGAATTTTAGTGCCATTTTCATATCCAAATCAGCAGTTTTATAAGTAAACCTACTTTTATATAGTCATGAAATATGTTTTCTGGAATTTGAATGTACATGGCATAACATTTATCTTTAATCTCGCTACATCATTATTTATCCTCCCTCTACGTCAGCCTTTCAGAATAACTGCATTTAAAACATTTTTGAAATATATCCAAAGTTCTGTTTCTATTTTCTGCTTGTTCCTGTAGCAAGCCACTTGAGTTGGAGACTATCTGAGTTGTCTTTACATAAGTTCTCAATGTTCTAGATAAATTATTCTGGCTACAACATGAAGTCACATCTGAGTATACATTACTTAGTTATCAAAGTGAACTTTTAAACGCTTGTCTCAATCTCAGAGACGTCTATCACAGTCAATCCATTCATCTGTTCGGAAACTTAAAACAAATTTATCACAAAAGAATACAGTTGAAGTCAGTGTTTAACTATAAAGGGGATATTATCCTACACGAATATTTAAGTGACGATTTAAACCTACATAAGTCTATTTCAAATTACAAATAGTTTGATATTGAGTTTTTTTTTTTTTTTAACAATTTGACCTTCAGTAGTTGATTTTGAGGAGTAAACACCTTTTAATACCTTTTTAACTTTAAATTTTCCAACCTTTTATTTGAAGGGACCATCATACCTGCTGTGATTTCACAGCTATTTCTACAGAGGAGAACACAGTTATGGGTGTTTTATAAGGCGTAACTTCTGCTCTGATAACTTTAAATACATTAGCATGAAATCTGATTCATAATGATGTGGCCCAATACACTTTAATCAAATCAAA
This sequence comes from Pododesmus macrochisma, assembly GCA_032359645.1. Lineage (NCBI taxonomy): Eukaryota > Metazoa > Mollusca > Bivalvia > Pectinida > Anomiidae > Pododesmus > Pododesmus macrochisma. The sequence goes on from JAUMGZ010122100.1 coordinate 21,597, forward strand.
CTAACATATGGAGAGTAAAGGGCAGACAATGTAATTTACATGTAGTGGCTCCTGTTATGTAATTTCCTAGTAGAGTGGGAACTACACTACAATGTGGCTCTGACAAAGGCACCAGCATATAACATGATGGACGAGTGGCAATATCAGAAAGCTTGTAACATTGCTACAATCAGAGAATCATGTCTAGTTACATCACCAATCAAATCACATCCAACCCCAACTTATTCAATATATTTAATTGACTCTGATGCCATCACAAGCTTTTGATCGACCCAGATTTAATATGGTATCTTGTGCAGCAAACAGTTACACCTACACGAGTCAAAGAAATAATGATGCTAAGATGGATAAGTCAACTCCATTAACTGGCCTGTCAACTATGTTCCAATAAACATTCATTGATTTTACACAAACTTATGTAATTATTAAGTGTGTATGCTGCTTACCTATCAAAGATATTTTTGTGTTCATTTTACAGTTTAGTACTCCGATAACTACTATACAATAACTAGACCAGCTACTTTGGTTAGAACAACTATAGTATCACTATTCTTAATTGTCAAGTTTTGGTCTCTTTGCATATACTGCTGGGCTACGGTGTTGCAGATACTGACGTAATATCTGAAGTTCACAATATATATATTACTTGGCCACAATTTCTAGCATTATAGTCATGAGTTGATGTAGCTTTTGTACTACTTTACATGTACAGTTTTGAGATAGAAAACCTGACATCATCACTATAAATATAAATAAAACATTCCATATGTTCCACAGATTAGGGTTTACTGACAAAAAACTGGCCATGCATGTGAAACATAAACATTGTGGTCACTCCAGAAACAAACGATTGGTCATTTATGGACATCCGACATTGTGCATGATCATTCTTGAAAATAAAAATATTAGGAAGAGACATTGTGGTCCCTCAAGACACTTTAGACTGACCAAACATGGAAAGCACAGATATTATGGTCAATCTTAATACTGGGAAGACATGGTAAGCACATATATTGTGGTCACTCTTAATACTGGGAAGACATGGTAAGCACAGATATTGTGGTCAATCTTAATACTGGGAAGACATGGTAAGCACATGTATTGTGGTCATGATTCCTAAACTCAAGACTGGGAAGTCATGTTAATCTGTAATGAATGCCAACTGACTCTTGTGTAAATGTTGTCCAAATTCATCATCCTAGTTACATCAGACATAAATACAACTGACCAGATACTGACCTGATCCATCATCAATAATCATAAGAACCATCAATCATAGGTCAGTTCACATGGTCAGTTTACCTTGTACAGAAAACATATGGTAAACATGTACTGACCATCTGGTCGTGAACTTCTTTCCGTTTTTTCTACCTTTTAATAAAGCTAATATGACATAGGAGTTTATGTGTGCCTTCACTCATGCTAATTTGTATGAACTACTTTGTATGAACTCAATGACACTTCACTCTGTTTAATACTTTGACTGACTGCTCTCAGTAACATGTATATGGGTGTAAGTGGCTTGTGAAAAGTTCAATTGCAAGTACAAATATAGAAAAGTGCTATAGTTAGGGTCTGTTTCAAGTGCTATAGTTAGGGTCTGTTTTCAGTGCTATAGTTAGGTTCTGTTTTCAGTGCTATAGTTATGCTCTGTTTTTAGTGCTATAGTTAGGTTCTGTTTTCAGTGCTATAGTTAGGTTCTGTTTTCAGTGCTATAGTTAGGGTCTGCTTTCAGTGCTATATTTAGGGTCTGTTTTCAGTGCTATAGTTAGGTTCTGTTTTCAGTGCTATAGTTAGGGTCTGTTTTCAGTGCTATAGTTAGGGTCTGTTTTCAGTGCTATAATAAGGCTCTGTTTTCAGCGCTGTAGTTAAGGTCTGTTTTCAGTACTGTCTTTACTCTGTTTTCCATGCTAGTAAGACATTATTTTCAGCACTATCTTTGCTATATTTTCAGTATGTATTTAACCTGCTTTCAGTATTGATTAACCTCTCTTTCTGGAGTCAACTAAACCCAATTTTCAGCACAATCTATGATGTTAGATTATTAGAACACTATTAAATCTTTGGTTTGCTAAGCTATTAAAGTGTAATGATTGGCCACATTAAACTTGTGCAATAAAACTTGAGGGGGGTGATGAGACTGAAGCAGGGAAGTTGGGCCACAGTAGATCAATTTCACCAGCAGGTAATACATTACATGGAGGATGATTGACAGGCGATCTGTTACATCTATCAGATCAGCTGATTCAAACACAACATGGCTAGGCACGGTAATCAAGCCAACATTTCACCAACACTTTTAACACAAACTATTCACATGTTAGTCAAAGTTTATTGAAATTCTCTCTCGTAAATCCAGTGTACTTGTATCTCCAAGAAGTAGCATCCCTAACAGCAGCATCAATGGTCGACTGATTTTGAGAATGTTTACATCAGTATGCCCTTATCTATGACATGCAAGTGACTGAGTTCAACACAAACATGAAGATAAAAGAAAAGAAAAAAAATTCCAAGTTATTTCTGTAAAAAACCAATCCCAAAGATGAACAGGATGTTAGCTTGGAGTGCTACTTAAGCCATAATGTTTTATAAAATTCCAATCAGAAACTCTTCATTGCTTTCCAATACATGAATAGTGAACATTCTGTTCTATAAGCACAATGTGGAAAACAATGCAATGTGTCCCAAGAACAAGTAGACAAGTTGAATTGAAAGACCAATAAAGTGAATGATGCACAAGTTAATCTAAATACTATAAAAACACATTTGGTATTCATAAAAAAGTGTTTATTGTAGATATGATTTGTTTGCTTTTATCATTGGGGATAAATCTTTCTTTCAACACATGTTTTAGATCATATGGAGACAGTGTCTTCTTGTGACAGTCAACACTGATAGAAACTTTATAGTGCTTTCTCACTGAAATATCACACCACAGACACATTAAGATAATTCTTCACTCAGTCACACTATCCTGACACTGGGCCAACTGGTCCTTATTCTACCCAGAATGCCGAGTGCTTAGAGTAAGAAGATTACCTTATTTAATGTCCTTGGTAAGATATGGCTGGGGATCAAACCCCCATAATATCTAATGTCTTAATATCTTTTTTGTTCAGATGTCAATGCAATGGCATCGTATCTGTAGGAAAAAACCTGGGAAGCTATATGACATCATCCCAACCTATTCAACATATACCCAAATTCCAACAAAAGCCACACTGGTGGAAAGGAAGTGCCTTAAACACTGATGGTTTATTACATTTTGACAATGGTATGAATTCTTACCTCATATTCCATGTCATAACCTCGCTCATCAAAGTACGCATCATCATACTCAAAACCATGAGCCATTTCTATGTCCGTTAGGCCCATCTCTGTGCTGGCTGAGAATGCCACTGGACGTCTTGACGATGGCTCATATAATCTACAAAATCCCAAAATATATGTATTAATTATCATTGCAAAAACAAGACACATTCAAAAAAAAAAAAATAGAAACAAGAATTTTATTAATTCAGGGATGATAAGATTTTAAGTTTAAATTTAAACTACAAAATGTCTTCACTTCTAAGATTACTAAAGATCATACAGTTTAAATAGGTATGCTGTGATAGAGACATATGCTGATGTATAAATAGCTGTATACAGATTGAAAAACAGACTAACAAATAGATAAGTATGTATCTGACAGATTCCCAAACAAACAGATAATAGTAGGTACACATCCCTAGGCAATGACAGTGTGAAGATACTTTTAAGGAGCATATGTACAAGAGACGAGGGGCACTGATCTACTAGGTACTCTTATAAAGTCTGTTTGTACTGACGTTCTTGATTAAATTGTTTAATCTACTCCAGTTACAGTAAAAGTCTTTTAATGTTATCTTTTCTCCTGACAGCATAATGTATCTCTACCCCCATCTTATCAGTAGCATGGACAGATTAAACTGAAGACCAACACCAATGTCAATGACTTTCTCAATCAATACACCTCAAATGATACCATGGGGGCTAACTTACATTCTCCTATACAGGTGTATGTTAGACTTTCCTAACCCTGAGGTTAAGGGTATAAATGTGTTCCGTCCATCTACCATCCATCACATTATCTAGCATTCTGATTTGCTGTGTCCTTAGTCACTCTGTCCTACTCCGAATTAATCCACTCTAACACCGCTCATTTTAATCTACTGTTCCCAAAAAATTCCAAAAAATTGAAATAAGTGGTGTAAGAGTCTGATAATTCCGACTACTGTGTCCTGAGACAGGTGCATGTGTACATCTTTTGTATGTTTTATTTGGGTTTAACATTCCTTTCAACAAATGTCTTGGTCACATCGAGACAGAGTCTTTTTGAAACACTGTACATTGATGGTGACTTCCTAGTGTTGTCTCACTGAAGTATCACACCTCATACACATTGACATGATACTTTACTCGGGCACATTATCCTGACATCAAGCCAACCAGCCCTTCTCTTATCCAGAACATCTTAGGTGTGACACAATCAGGGATCGAACCTGCAACCTTACATTTATGAAGCCTTTCAATACTCTCCCAAATGTCAGCTACTACGGTGATAACAACATTCCCTTGAATCAAATTTATTGACTCTGTCTGTCTGTCATTGAGACTGCAATTATATTACTTTATGACATCAACCTTGATAGGGATGTTACTTGAGGGGTGTCACAGGGAGTTTGGCTTGGAGAGGGTGTAGTATCCACCTTAACACGGACATCAGGGGAGGAGTGTGGAGAGGACTTGGACTTGTATGTGGTTAGACATAAGACCTTCAATGTATACACTTACTAAGTAATATACTCTGTGTGATCAGCAAGCTGTAACTGTAATCATTAAACCTTACTTCGACCTGCTTGGCAACATTCTAAATAATATCAACATAACGTATAAACTATGAGCTTGAAACAGCATCTGTTGCTATAGTAACCAATCACTTGTGAGTTACTTTGACAACAAAACACTACGTTGATATGCAGAGATGTTTTGTTTTAAGGTCTGATTCCACTAGACAACCATTAGTTCCTCCACTGGCTCTTATTCTTACATGAATACCCACAATACACTTTTCAGGTGAGAAACACATTTCCCATAATTCATTGCTGTCAGAATCCATTAGCCATACTCATATCTGTTTTCTTTTGAAACAAGAAATTCTTGACTCTGCCAAAAATTACCATTCTACTAGGGGGAGTGACATTATAAGATAGTTCCGCCTTTTATACCCCTATAATTTGACATGAATTGATTGTTATTACATAAGGAATGCTGTAAAGGGGCACTGTGGTTATAATTAGACACAGGTTACTTCCTACAATAAGCTACCAGTCAATGGTTTACACACAACCTAAGAAAAACACTGCAGTAACTCAAAGAATTATTGAAGATTTGAACACTGAACAAAGTATTAACAAACTAACAAGCATATACAAGAAAAGAAACACTGAACAGACATGTACAAGTTAAGGAACACTGAAAACATATGGACAAACTAAAAAGCACATACAAGGACACAAACATGACTGTAAAAACACAGGAATTTATGACGGGGTCAAGCAAAAGTGAACACTGATACACAAGTATCTATCAAGATTTTGTGAGTTAAAAACAAAAGTGTTTTACAGCATAAAACCTTCAGTGCAATTCAATTGAGGGAGTATTCTACCTGAATACAGATTACTGTCGATGCTACACACAAACATCAAAGAGTTCCTATCTTACAATTCGACTGAGGAGGCAATACCCACAAGATTCAGTCCCACTTATCATCACACATACACACTTATCTAGAGTTCACTATTAAACTTCTAGTCTACAAATAAAAATCTTAATCACGAAATTTTGGCAATAAATGAAAGAAATTTGATAAAACTCCATAGATTTTTTAGCCCTGCACTATCTCACACTGACAAAATTACAAATAAGACATCTCTACTTTACACTCTGTACAAAGAGTAAGATGTTTGTCGGATTCTAATCTAACAGTCACAACAATTGGTCAACTTCTCAACTACTCAATGACTTGTACATAACCGATGCCATTATATCTACATGCAACAATTGAACAGGTAAAATGATATTGAATGGTATTGTTGGTCTCTGTAACAAGCATTTATCAATTGTCAAAAATAAAATATTTTTTACCATAAAAATAGTCATTTATAGGCTACAGATTACCAGGAACAGAAAAACTGAGAAGGATTTAAAAGAAAGGGTCAATTCACACCCTAACTGGGAAAGGAGAGATGAAGAGATTTGTAGAGGAGGAAGTAATACTGAATTTTTTTTTCAATTACTTTGAACAGAAAGAACTGTGAAGAAGTAATTATTTAAGAAAGAATTTGCTTACACACTTACTAGGAAGGCAAAAATGGACTTGAAGAATATTAAGGATTTGCAAGATTGCAGGAGGAAGAATCATTCATTGCCCAACTGGAAGATTGGTAACTGTTAGATTGGTGGAGGAATATTGTAAGGTTGGTGGAGTAACTGTAAGATTGGTGGAGGAGATTGGTAACTGTAAGATTGATGGAGGAGATTGGTAACTGTAAGATTGGTGGAGTAACTGTAAGATTGGTAGAGGAGATTGGTAACTGTGAGATTGGTAGAGTAACTGTAAGATTGGTGGAGGAACTGTAAGATTGGTGGGGTAACTGTGAGATTGGTGGAGTAACTGTAAGATTGGTGGAGGAGATTGGTAACTGTAAGATTGGTGGAGGAGATTGGTAACTGTAAGATTGGTGGAGTAACTGTAAAATTGGTGGAGGAGATTGGTAACTGTAAGATTGGTGGAGGAGATTGGTAACTGTAAGATTGGTGGAGGAAATTAGTAACTGTAAGGTTGGTGGAGGAACTGTACGATTGGTGGAGGAAAATAAGAAAGTGTTTACTCACCCACTGACTGGAAATGGAAAGATCGGTGGAGGAGGAGTCGGAGGTCTATTATATCCATATATCTCCTCCTCTGTTTGTGTTCCAATTGAAACCATTGTGGGGGAACGATTTTTCATTTTATTTTTGTTCACACGTCGTAGAACTTCCACCACAATGGGTTCCTTGGCCGTGTGGAAGGCCTCGACTGCCTCCTCGTGAGTGGACTTGGATAGGTCTTGACCATTTACCTAAAACAAATTCAATACACTTAATGAACATGCATCACATTTTAACAGTTATGACCTTACTCAAAAGTATGAATACAGTAGAGTCTCTTTACAAGGAGTCATTTAAAAAGCAAATTTGAAACAATGAAGATAGATTTTGAACAAATTGATCAAATGACCATAATTTTGATTCATTACAACAGCATATTCTTCATAACCTTAAAAAAAACTCAAAAAGACAGACATGGTCATTGTAAAGAGACTCCACTGTACAAAAACGAAATGAGCAGAATCAACAGCAATGAAGAAATATCATCAACCAACCATCCGACTGCTGAAGCAACAATCACCATTAACCATTTAACCGTAAACAGGGAGCTGTCGATGAGTGATTACACAATCAATAGGCTTCACCTATAAACATCAAACAGGTCCTCCATTAAGTGACATTAATTATGATCAATGAACACCTCTCTACAGTCACCGAACACTTTTCCTATCAATGTCTTGACTGGTGGCGATGATTCACGCGGGATCAGCTTCACTACCTTTACACACTGTGGAACAGCATCACGTATGACATGATACCTTCATTCATGAAACATGCAATGTAAATCAATATAAACTCTAACAAGTAGAATAAAAAATATTTCTTAGCAATATATATGTCATGTGTTGTAGAAGGTAAAATGCATTGCACGGGACTTGAACGTAACGCCATGTTTTAAATAGTTCAAGTTATGTAACATCATAAAGATGATCTTATCGGGCATGTAAAAATATGTATTAACCTATAATAGAACTATTAAAAATACTAATAGATTGAACAGCCTTTGCCTGAACAGTCATCTGACCATAGTTGCCAACTCTCCCTACACACACAATTTTCGATTTTGACATCAGTATAATTCCTAAACCTTGCTTATTGACTTGCTAAAACTAAAAGTATAGGGCATTGCATGTACATATTACATTTTAAAGACATTGTAAGATTTTGCTATTCGTTTTCTCACCCATGAACATTTCAAAAGTTGTCAAGTATGAGTGACATTCAGAAATGGCATATTAAACCAACTTTGTCATGTGACATTTGTAGATTTCACAACCTCTGACTAAACAGTCATGTGACATTATTGTATATCCTCTAACTAAAAGTAACATGACTTTATTTTTTTTATCAAACAGGCAGCCTGTTCAGTTGATATTTGTTAAATCTACAAATGTCACATGCCTGTTCAGTTGATAGTTGTTAAATCTACAAATGTCACATACCTGTTAAAAATACAGTCAGAGACTGTTAAATGTTTCAATGTCACATATGAGGGTGGTGACTGAGCAGTCATATAATATTAATATGACATTAACAAATTTAACAGTCTCTGACTGAACAGGTTTGTGACAGTGATAGATTTAACAATCCTTGACTGAACAATTATAAAACATTATGATTACTCTGTTTCAACAGTAACACATCATAACTATGATGATGTAAACCCTCCAACACATGCCATGATGCTTTTGAAATTGAACACTAAGTGATAGTAGCAAGTTAATTACAATAATAGTTAATTGTCATTCATTCTACTACAGTGATAAGATCTGTGTGCAGAAGGGTGGTTTTTATCCTGCATATAAAATATTTAGCGTTAGTTCTCCCTGTTCTTTGATATGTGAGATCCTATAAATATTTCTATATTACACATAATGAACATTGAGCATATCACATAAGGTCTGTCATACCCACATTATTCATTTCTTTTGTTGAAGACTTGCAGAGTTTTTGTACAATTAATCAAATTTCATTAAGTTTATTGTACGCGGCATGATATGATAGCTGATTAATTCTCGCCAAAGTCCTAATTGTATGACTATGAAAAGAAAATTAACTCCACATGGAATCTCAGCAGACAATTCTGAGTAAAGGAATTCCCTGACAGGTGAGATTCCGTTAGCAGTACACACACCAGGAAATATCTTACAACAAATTTGAAAATATATATGGGAGAAAGCTGTAGGAACAATGTGAGTTATGTGAGCTATAATTAATATCAGGCCGAACTCTTAAACTTGGCGGTAATGAGAAAGCAGATGTTACCTACATACTGACAGACAAGAGACTGAATCAGTATAGAATTGTACATGGAATATAGTTTACATCAATATACTGACAGATTAAACACTGAATCAATACTTAACTTTTTCATTTCCCATAAAAAAAGAAAATGTAGTTTATAAGAAACTTAGTTTTTTAAATGCTAATCTTCAACATATTAAATTTCACAACATCTAATGTATTTCAGGAACTGTCCCAATCTGGCTTAAGATTTTTGACAAGTAAACTGTCATAGGTTTACAGTGTCCACCTAAAAAAATGCAGCAAAAATATTACTAGTATGGTTGAACTAACAAATGGGTTCACATCATTGTCATTAAACAAATTAGTAAAATGAAGTTAAGATATTATACAAATCAACAACAGCTTTCAGGTTTATATTGAGCTATCTTAAATTTGAATTCTGTATGCATCAGATATTTGTTAATCCATTATCCGTAGCTTGTTTATTACTAAAAGTATAACTATTCTTCTTTTTTTATTGTAAGTGATTTTTTTTTATATTAAAGTGATACTTTGTAGCCCAAAGATTATTGAAGAGTGTGATGCAAGTTTAACAGAGGCAGAAAATTTGACCAATTCTGAAGGGTCACTCTAACTTGGGGCCTCTAGGTTAGGCGTCCAACACTAGAGATTGAGCTGAAGAATTAACCTTACGTTACAAGCTGTAGTAACAAAAATATCAAATAAAATAACTATCCAATCAGAAGGTGAAATCATATTTAGTCTATTCTGTTTTTTGATAACTATGTAAAAATGTGTGCATATAAGGTAATTACGAAAATATAAAATACAATACTCCAGTAGCGTCACCCAATTAAATACTGACAAAGAATCGCTTATCCGCTTTCATAATTATCATTATCCAAAACTGTTAATAAACATTACTTCCCTTGTAAGAAGTAGATATTACTAGTAAACAGTAGTAAGATTATCTCCCTTGATATAAATACTGATTAAAGATTACCTTCACTGTTAGCGGATATGAGATGGATTTGTGATTGCTGGTATCAACAAACACAAATAATGGAAATAGTCTGTGATGATAAACATTGTTATTGTAGATAAAAGAGAAACCAGTGTTTGATAGCCGGCCTGATTGACATGTGTTGTTCAGGAATCAATATAAATATTAACCATTATAGGTACACATCCTGAACTTCAAAGGGACTCACAGATTCATCAATATCAACATCAGATAACAAACACATTCTCTCATTATATACATCAAACGTTGGTACTTAACAGACATTACAGGTGTGCACAGGTAAAAAGCATTTATTACAATTGTACATGTACTTCCTTTCTCATTTGAAAGCCTGCAACCTTTTTCCTGCATTGTTCTTGTTTTATAGCCACAGTTATTTACATATTTACTTGTGCTCTTATACCATTTACATAAACTAAGGTTTCAATTGTTGACTGGTTTTCTAATTAAGAAAAAAACTAAGGGGAGGGCGTGTTCAACTGCTTTGAAACAAACAATATTATTTTTTGCATTTGATAAATTTAAGGCTACCAGACTGAGTTCACAGCGGATACTCAATCTGGGATGGCCATATTGTACAAAAAAATAAGATTCATTTGACAGAATTATATTCCAGTACTATGAATGACGATATACAGCATACACACAGAATGCATAAATTATAATATTTATGGAGTGTAAACAGGGTCTAAATGACATGTTCAAAGGGCCCAGTAGCAGAGCATAACTTTACACATCAACTGCTGTCACACTTCGCTATGCTGGAGGCAAACAGCTCATGAATACACATTATTATTGTTATGTATATTTGAAAAAAAGCATTGTTCATCTGACCCGCATTAGTTATCAGAGAACAGAGTGCAAACCTTCTTAAAAAAAATATAAGTCAACAAGCGCTTTGACACAATGCCCCTGGTACCATAGAAAAGTCAACACAACATTGGCCTGAACCAGTAAATCATGCAGTATATGTCCCCTGGATAGAAATAAAGTCATTGGCCACAATAACAGCTTATAAAGAGACTGTGATTAACTCTACCCCCTCCCATGAATAAGTCACTGACCAGCTTAAATAGTTCACTTTCTTGGGTTTATCTTAATTCATCAATAAACATCCAAAGTAAAAAAAAAAAAAAACCAGTTTCTTACAAAGAAATAATACAGCGTAGATAAAGTGTTACAGAGATTCAATCTGTATGTTTAAGATATACCAGGCTACTGACAATTATAAAAACTTACTTCTCCATATTTTTGTAAAAATCTTGGATTTGATTACTATAAATAATGTTGTGGATATGACAATTCTTGAAAAACATTCAAATTTTTTCGATATTAAAGAAATCACTAAACCATATTTATTGAAGTTGACATCAGTAAACGTTAGTCAGACTATAGACAATGGATATACATGTTTACAGTTGACAATGTCTACAAGTTGTGATTGTTTACAATTGAGAAACATACCTATAAATCTCCAGCCTCAATTGATTAAGATAAGACACTGAACAGGATGTGACATTCAACAATATGGTTAGTGATGGTATACTCATTAGGAATTAATTGTGTATGTAGTTATTGATTTAGTTATAAGATGAAAATAAATTGAAGTCAAGCTATAAAAGTTAGGGTGTTTCATCATGTGAATCCTACAAGGCCATCTAATTTGTACACATATTTCTAAATACCATGATAAACTTAATATGGAATTCATTCAGAATTGTGAATGTTCTCTCTGTTACAGTTAGAAACATCAATGACATGTACCCAGTATATTTATTCATTTGCGAAAAATAATTCATCAACAACATTTATTTTTCGAATTACACGATTTTTACTTCTACAATTTAAAAGGATTGAAGCTTTAAGAAATGCCAAGATTGCCACCAGTAAATCTAACAAACACTCATTTAGTTTAAGAATAACTATACCTTTATGGAAAGTAATTTTTTAGACAATATTTATGATACTTTTTTAATTACTCCTCAAAAACTAAGTTAACAAATGGACAATGCTGAAAAAAAATTGATCAGACACATGAGCATGATCAGGTACACTAGACACAGTACATAACACCAGTGTAGCTATATGATCAATATGATAAAAGTCTACTTCACCACCACGCTATTTCACTACTTACAAGTTATAAATCTACAAAGATTTCAACTATGCTATAAATATGCTGGTCTTCTCCAAATAAGTAAATGTTTATTTGAATCACGGCAGATAAGACCTTTCAAAAACAAATAGGTTGACCTTCAAACAAATGACTATATGATATGTTTGATCTCGAGAGTTATCAAACCCATAAAACATACACAGATTATTTATGGTGAAGTCAAAATTGGTTTATCACACTGCAAGGTAAACCTTAGTATTAAAATTCTGCTACAAACTAGTCATTTTATAAGAGCACTCATCTTGAAGAGTAAAGTCACTAGAGTACACCTAGAGAAATATACAGAGAACCAGAACTAACAGTGGGTCACAGGAAGCTCGAGATGATCTATACAGTGCACTAGAATCCCTGTAAGCTACTTAGTAAATATTTTTGCAACCGATGCTGAGTGTGTGTATCCTAACGATTCCATCCACTTCCTACATATAACTCATCTCACCATCCTACTGTAATACCGAGTGTGTTAGCCCTATCTGATTCATTCTAACAGATGCTGTATTTTTTGCTCATCTCCAACTCTTCCTCTGCAATGATCAGATAAATCATGGCAGCCCGAAAGTCTGCTTTTCTCCTCCAATTCACAGTTTAAATTCTGTTCAAGATGTGAGGAAACTTCATATAATTTGTGTAGTGATATAAAAATCTTCAAAAACAAAAAAACATTTTGTTGACAATCTAAAATCTATACGCAATAAATATAAAATAGAATGTCTACAGTTGCTTTATGAAAGAGAAGTTTGGTGTTCAAATGATCAGATAAAAATAAAAGTATGAAAGCGATGGGAATAAAACATTTAAAAAGGGAGGTAATTTATGTTTGATTTGAAACAGGGGCAATAACTTATGTTATGTAAGCAAGGGAGATAATCCATGCATGATATAACAGAGAAATATGAAAATATGTGATTTGAGAAAGAGATATATTTTCATGGTTGAAGAAAACAAGGGAGGTACACAATGTATGTTAAGCAGGAAAACAAATGAACAGTACATCTAACACCAACCTTAGAACCTGAGTACAATCATAAAAGTACAAACTTCTATATCCAGACGTGGACCCAATGAAACAAGACCTGACATTGGCCTATAAATATCATCTAAGGATACAAACATAACTTCTACATCTAAATGTGTGTATGATCAAACAAGACCTGACATTTGTCCTATAAATATCATCCAGGGATATCAAAATCATTACAATATTAGACTAATGAAAATAACGTAGCTTAAATCTTCTAAAAATATAATGCACACTACGAGATACATGTTCTATTAATAATATTCCAGGGTTTTAAAAAAAAAATCATCCCAATATTAAACTAATTGAAATGACACAGCTTAAATCTTCTAAAAATACAATGCACTGAAACATGCTCTCACTTCAGCTTGAAATGCAACTTGTTTCCATGTTTTAGTGCCCACAGATCAATAAGCCTCCTCCCTGCAGTGTGTTACCTGGATCAATATGAATGTCTCCTCCCTTTACAGTCCTATGTTTCCATAACAATAATGGCTGTTATGATGGATAGTGCACAAGACTCACACACAGAGCTTGCTTGTAAAATCCATTCTATAAAAGTCGGCTCAGTTCAGCATGCTCTTGTAAATTGACTACTGCTAAATGAAAGATCATTGTAAAAATATATGGCTTCATCACCAACCTAACACGTTCACATCTCTGTCAGATCCCCGGAGAGATTCGTTTTCCACTAATCTCTCTGTAACAAAATCAATATCTATATTTTTCCTTGTTCATTACTTAATCTTATGATGTTGCTGGAATTGAACACACGCCATTGTCAGCTCCAGTCATCGTAAAGTCATACTTATAAAAACTACGATCATACAGAGCATCAGATAGCTTACAGAGATGTCACGCCGTGACAAAACTAAAGCTCCGTAATAAACTCATATGACTAAGCACTTACCTGATATAGCGTTATTTAAAACATCTCATTTTACACTGGAGAGTTCACTTAACCAGTGTCTCTTATATCAACTTCTGATGCAACATATACTATAATTCTCCGATAAAGCCTTCGAACCAACTCCTCATACTGATTCGAGAAATATCCATTTCATCTGCACAATATTGTCGCCAGGCGTCAAAATTCAGGAATCTTATTCTCTTATGTACAATAAACATGGCACATTACATATATAAAACTATGACGAGAAGTAAAACTTTCCCTACTAACTTTCCACGCCATTGTTGTCAAGCCACCATCACATGTACAAAAAATCTCATAAACAGTGAAAGCATGAGTTCTTTAGATCCATGGTATTCCATTTGTAAATGAAACCTACCAGCACTGCAGAGAAATAAATGCTTCTCTGAATCATATGTCAAACATACAGACAACAATGCCAAATATTATCACATAATGATTTCATGTGGTCATCACAATGAACAGTCAAATATGAGTGTGTGCTGAAAAAATTCGAAGATAATATGATTATCTATTGAAGAGTCAAATATGATGATAAACAAAGAGTCAAATGCAATCATACCTTGAAGAGTCAAATGCATTCATACATTGAAGAGTCAAATGCATTCATACATTGAAGAGTCAAATGCATTCATACATTGAAGAGTCAAATGCATTTATACATTGAAGAGTCAAATGCATTCATACATTGAAGAGTCAAATGCATTCATACATTGAAGAGTCAAATTTGATCATTTGAGTCAAATTTGATCATACATTGAAGGGTCAAATGGGATCATACACTGATGAGTCAAATGTGATCATTATACACGGAAGAGTAAAATGTTATCCCATACTTAGAACATTGTTTCTGCAGATGAAACATTTTACATTTAACAGGTAATGGGTTACATCCACAAAAATTGATTTTTAGAGCACATTGATCCGGTTTCATACAGGGATACATGTACTTTTAAACCATAATCTACATTAACACTTGTCAGACGTGAATACACAGAGACTAAATTCTATCCTCAATTTCAATTGTTAAATGTAAACTTCATGAAGTATTCAATTGACATAAAACTTCATAGGATGTACAAGGATGTACAAACAGCTGGACAGCTCTGCAGCCTAATATTTCCTATTGCTTCCCTGATCATCCCTGAACACAATCAAAGAACACAGGAAATCTCTGACCCGCTTAAACCCTGGCCAAAAGAAACATCAGGAAACACTGGCTATTTGATGACAATCTTGTAGTCTATTGTTGTGAGCTGTTCCTTAAATGGAAGGGGAGTACGAGTATTTTTACTGCAGAGTGTAGAGGCAGCAAGCTTACTATTTAGTCCCCATCATTGTACCACAGCATATTGATCCACCAGTCAAGCCAATATTTCTGCCAATTATGTGTGAAAAATTCTACAAATAATTGTTCTTTCCCCCATCAACCCACTTGTATAGTTTGTCTCATCTGTTCGCATTTAAATACACGACAGTATTCTCTTAACCAAAGTAAATCATGGTGTTTAATCTCAAATACAAGCTTTCTAGATCAATTATGGTGGTGCAAAACAGTTCAAAATTTCTCTGAAATTGAATTTGGTCAATGATTTAAGGATATAAATTGAGAAATAAATATCTGCTAAAGAAGCTGTTATTGAACAAATGCTTGGGAGCTGTGATAGTCTGCTCCAGTGATTCGTGCCTGTCTGACACAAGATATATGTTGAAGTATATTGGTGAAGAAATGAAACCTCCAGAGACAAAGCGTATTTACCATAGAGTGGCTACACCATCCGTGATGATTCTCCAATAATCCAAAGTCAACTGTCAAAATGCGAGGCCTGGCGAGTCCATCACCGACTGTGAGAACTGTCTACCAAGGACGGTAGAAGGCTCCTGATTGTCACAGAATGTGTTGAATTCTCACTCTAATTCATGTATAGGTATTTACCGTGACAACGAGGGTTTATCTATGATCAATCAAGTACTTATATCACTATATTGAACCTCCTGACTGGTGAGATGTGTCGGTAATGCTTGTTTTATGTATACAACACCAGGTTTTGGACTTTACCTGGTGATGATTGTCTATTCTGTCTTGTTGCCTAATTGTGTAGACCATATTATGTAGCATTATGTATACAAATCTATAAATCTCTTGGATAAACTTCTATAATGAGGGTCATTCAGTTTGTGTGCTTTGTCTCTCTAAGTCTGTCAGTATGCACAATGTGTCCTTATTAACCTACAGTAATTGGTAAAACCAAAATTTGAAGTCAAGCAAATCTTACAAAATTTCACATATTTCATAAAGTTCTTTTTCTTGGGGTCAGGGTTTCACAATCGAGCTAGGTCATGAGATTAGTTATAGAGTGTAGAGTTACCCGCAGTACAATTACTCAATAACATATAGTCTCTGTCTATATAAAGGGATTGTAAAGATCCCCGCCATAAACCTTCCTAATCACGCAGTAATCACCGCAAATGTGGTTTGCTTTTCATTCCTATATTTCAAAAGTATAACTTCTCCTCATTTTTTCATTCTAGTATTTTTGTAAGAGGTATAAGAGTCAAAGTATAGCAAGCGGAAATCACATGGTCTTAAAATAGTAAACTATCTTGAAAGAGATATACGTCAGTTGGCCACATGTGTCAATCACTTGAGAAAATAACTAAATTTAAGGAATTACATTGCAATTTTTTGTTGGCATTCACTATTTGATGAAAACATCTTGTCATCATGCTATAAGCATTTACATGAACTAAATACACTGATTTCTTGTACCTGACCACAACAACAAAAACCCACAAATAATTCCTTTTATGAATACATAGCTTAAATCAGCAAAGAACTTGACCAGACTTAGTCACATAACATAGACATAAACAGCCAGAAGGTCAAAGATGACCAGGGAAGATAGTGACTGTAAAGTGACAGTCCATTAGTAAACATTAGCACAGGCAGGTGTCATAGGTCCTGGAACATCCTAAATCTACATCATTATCTAATCATCTCATTACAAGAATCTGTATCACCTGAATCTCCTTACATAAATATACAACTCAAACCAATAGAGGTTTTATAGATTACTGAAAATTAAATCTGTCTTTCTTGTTTTAAATAAATTCAGAAAATTAAATCTTTGACTTTCATGTTTTATAGAACACAATATTACATGTAAATCAAACTTTCAGTTCTTAAAAGACTTGAACTGAAAATAGGTCAAGTGACGTATTACTAAGCTGTTTCTCTTTATCGTTTAGAAAGCTAACTTATATTTTACATTGTGATTACACTTCTAACAATATTTTGTTTTACATTTCACCACATTTTTCAAACATTTCTATTGAAACTAATTGATTTTTCTACCGTTTTGTCATGAGGATTAACATACATACAAATTTCTTTCAAATGAGATTAGAGCAATTTAAATATTTAGATTTGGTTAACAAGAGATTATATAGATATTGTATAGCTAAGATGTTGAGCTTGCCACCTTAATGAACATCTCTCTTTGATGTTGTCCAGTTTTGACCCCATGATATACCCTACCTGACCATTGATGACCAACATGAAGGATAGACATTAAAAACAAGTAACCATTGTATTGTTGTTGTTTACAAAAGGATCAGAAGACATCAAAAGAAGCGTAGCGCTGTATGCGTATAATCGCTATATAATACTACATAGGATACTGGTTATTCTGAATGGAGTCACATAGAATTACTCAACCATTTTATTCCCCATGTAATGCACATACTCATGCAAGAAACATGTTATCGGTGTATCTCTGTGTAAATATGCATGTCATTAATTATTTATACGCTGATTGTGAAGATGAGTAAGGACAAATGTCTGCCATTACAGCTGTAAAGTTTTGGAGGAAGACCCAATCACAAAATTGACTTTCCAATCCTTCAATATATCCTTGTCACCTCTAATGGTGTAGCACAATTTACCCACAATACATCTCTACCACCTCTAATTATGTAATACATCCCTGCTACCCCTATTGATGTAACTCAAGTTACCCACAATACATCCCTGCATCATCCAATGATGAAACTCAATTCACCCACAATACATCCCTACTACCTCTAATGATGTAGCTTAATTTACTCTTGTATTAAACTGCACCCGTATATTTCTTACTCTAAAAAGCACCTTCACATTTCTTGTTTCAAACAGTACCCATATATTTCTTACTTTAAAAAGCACCTGTACTTTTCGTCACTTATTCAAAATGTTATGACATTTTAAAATGATGTGCCCCGATTTGATATAAGTTTTGATTGATATCAGTACTGATGTTGAGATAGTAGACAGAATGATGAAGTCAGAACACATTAGAGCATTGAGGTGCATCTCATGATTCAAACAATTTTAATTCTATGAAAAAGGAGGAAATAGCAGACCTCCATCGTGAATGTATACACAACGAGTAAAAATAACTCAACAGCTGCAAAGATCACTGATAAAATGTAACATGCGTGTAATTCACGTTTCTTAATAAATGATACAACTACCATTCATCTCACTTTAACAATGTTTAATACAATAAATTAGCATAGGATACCTCATACTAAATGTTCAAATCTACTAAAAGATTAAATGACTCAAGAAAATCAACAAAATGTATAATAAATGGTATAAGTAAAAGGCCTATTTCAAAACAACAATTCAAGTTTTGACTATTTCAAGACATGTGCCCTTTTCTATCTTTATCAAATCAGATTATAAATACATGTACCTCCATCTGCAACTTTTCTAGAACAGCTTACTCATTTTAAAGATTGTCAATCTATAAATGCATCATACATATTTCTTAAACAATGAAAGTTTTAAGAACCAATCCATAAACATCTACATCAACCTATCTTTGATTAAGAACATCTTTATCATTATTGAGAATGATCCAATCAATCAAGACCTTTTAATTATTAGTAATCAATAACTATTTTTAAAATCAACCAATCATTGACAACCTTACAACAACCTATCTATTTATATCTTAAAACAACCAATCAATGACTATTTAATACAAATGTTACTAAAAAAACCCAATCTATTAATATCATCAAATGACCAATCAATGACTAACATAAATAAACAAATAAATCAATGATCATCTTTAAACAACTAATTTCACATAGATCGTTTATTTGTTTTATTTGGGGTTTAACATCCCTTCAACTCATGTTTAGATATAATTTTAAGACAGTGTAAGCTTGTGACAGTGCACACTGAAGGTGACTTTATAGTGCCCTCTCACTACTGAAATATCACAATGCTGACACAAATACACAATACCGTACTTCACATATATTTCATTTGAAAATAACACTCCATTACCTTTTTCCAACAGCAAAACTAAGACTTCTATGGAAAACAATCCATGACTTAATGTCAATGTAACAGTTAACAAGTACATCAAATTGACCAAGATTTTTTGGAATAAAAAAATTAAAAATTAAATTCCTAACAAATGGGAGTTTCTTCACTTTCTAAGGTAGGGAAACGAAAAGTTGTTGCCCTGCGGTTTTATATATTTCATTCAATCATAATTTTGTTGGCAACCTAAAAATCATCACGAAGAATGCATTGTATAACACAGCATTCATTGAGTGGAGAGCTTTGTTGGGATTTAGACATACACTCTCCAGACTCCAAGCTCCCCTCTATACAGTAATTTACAGGCATAATTGGCTCTCCACAGATGGCACCATGTGTTTCTTTACAATGCAAGTAAATGTACCTGACAAAGTCGGCTAAAAAAGTGCTGCACAACTTTTGTATGTGGCTGGTGCACACAGCGCGGCCTGTATGTATATGTACTGTCAATCAGGTTAGCAGCATGCTTATAACTACAGCACACCTCAACTAATCAAGCAAATTACTATAAAGACCTACAAAATTACACATATTAACTTTTCTCCATTCCACCATCAACTTGGGGAGGAGCAATAGATAATATTTCTGATCCTCCTGTTAAACTAACCCAGCTGTAAATACCTATTTATTTTCATAATGAGAACCGGGTGCTGCAGACTGTGTGTGTGTAGAGTCTAAAGTCTTCCTCAACCAGTAAATGCAGTCTAACAACTTATTTTCTCCTCTAAGAGATCAGTGTGGGTTGAATGCATGTAATGGTTTTGTTCAGAAAATCTTGGTTTATCGACCTTGTTTCACCCTGGACATCCCATAATGCCTGGAGAAGATAGGGATCTCCCATTAAATGATATAGTCAGTCAGGGAGGCCCTTTGATGTTGGGTAAGACAAGCCATGATACCACGCGTCTACAGTAACAGGCTATATGTGCACAAAACCTGTGATTTTTTTTATAAAACAGTTGAATTTGAATTACAAAAATGTAATAAATCACGAGGCTTGGAGTTAAAGTAGAGAGATACAGTACTACGACTACACTATCACAGTTGTGCAGAGAGATTTACCTTCAGGGATGATGCATTTTAAATGTTTCTGAAGTAGATATATGAAGTAGTGTAGGTTATATATGTAACATCTGTTTATCACGGCACCTGTCTACTACTTAAATCCATTTCTAATATTTTACTGTCCATATCATTATAAATATATACTGTCCAAATAGTTTACTATCAGTAATGGCACAAAGTTTATTTGTATATATAACGAAAGGAAAAACTCTAAATAGTATAAGTTATATCAAAACTACAACTAGCTTATAAAAACAGGCCAAGAAGATGACTAATAGAAATCAAACAACTCATATTTTTCATCTTTCAATACATATATACCTTTCAACCTCATTTGATACTATATAGGTGAATATATTTATCTTCAAACTAGTGGTTATGCATATAAAAAATGTACATATCCTACAGTATATATACATAAACGTGTTATTTCTAATTGAGTATTTCCAATTTGGGAATCTAAAAGAATATAACTTCAGTAAAGGTTACTATGGTGATATTCCTTTAGGATAATCCAAATAAGGATTGAGAATTTCCTGCTCAACATATGGGTCACCTGTTGTGATTTCTGTCAATTCTCTACCACGGTATAATTAGACAGAGCCAACAACCAAAAAGTGTTATAGTACAAATACAATAGAGACATAGAACCTTGTATGCGAGTGGTTATAATATTTTAGTTGTACATGCAGTGATCATGTAGTAATGCTAGTAAATATCTCTCAATACAGGTTAAGAAAACACAAAATCAACAGATGAAGCTTACCATGACCAACTGAATATCATACAGGTGTTCACTGTTCTATTATACACACAATATTATTCTGGGTTAATATCATGGAAACATATGACTTGAACTAAAAAGTTTGAACAAAATTGTTACCACACATGGGGACTTTTAACAACTCTGTTATGAAATGTTAATGTATTTAATGGGACACATATAATACTGCAATGCATGACCCACTTACCCTTAAACACTTTGTAATAGTGTGACCACACATAAGCTCAGCTCAAACCTTGTTATATATTTGATGACAAGCAAATGACTGTAATTCTTAAACTTAGTATTACCCACCAACACATTCTAATTTTCATGGAGTAATTGGCCACTATTCTGTTCTGGGTGCTACTTGTTGGGATCCGGACCAGAAGCAATGTCTTTTTGCCTCAATAAAAACTTTGATTGACATTGATGAACCTTGCATTGTTTATTCTTTGACCTGACTAATTAAGAAGAGCTCCCTAATACGACCTATTTTTAAGGATTTGTATGAAACATACAACCCATATTCTAATATTTGTTTTGAATTTGGCAGGGAATTTACCAGAGAATTATACACGTCCATCATAGTGTTTGACATTGATAAATATAATGGTTACTTGGTTGAATATATACTGCTCCATTTGATGATTGAACTTATTTTATATGTGAGTAAATTGTTTATGGTTGTCTTAACCCTTCATACTTAGTTGATCAAAAGAAAAATCTGGCACAGTAAGAATAATGCTGTCATTCAAGATGTCATTGGGTGAGAACAGATGTAAATATACACCAAGATGTAACTGCATTCGGCTTATACTTACTTTTAAAATGATAAAATCCATAGTCCCTCAGAAGGATAATAATAGAGTATATGTATGCTAATCTGGGGACTAAGAACTGACAAAGGAGAATTCATTTGTAGAATTGTTCCTCCAGCATCCTCCCTTCTTCATTGCACGAGTCTTGTAGAATCCAAAAAACTCTTAATCATGGTGTAACATCCTGTACAAAATGTCTCAACTGCACATCGCTCAGAAAACACTGAAAGAAGTTATCTAAACAACCAAAGCAAATCACAACAAATCAAATCACATTTTGCATCACTTTTTTCCTCACAGGTGAATCACAATGCAGAATAATATCCAGTGTGCACTAGAAATTCCACCACTGATAAAAAACTTTTGAAACTTTTTCCCTTTCACACAAAAGTTTTAAAACACTTAAAACAACGGTCAGTGTGAATCAATTTTTGTCCATTAATATCCAGTTGTAATGTAATAAGTACATTGAGGTGATCTGTTGGTAATTACATTATCTTCTACAACTTCAGGAGGAGGAGAGGATTCTGGGAAGGTAATATGTAAATCCAATCAGAGAAGCATCTCTGTCGTCTGCTTCAGCAGAGAAGGCTTTTCTTATCTCCCTGTGAATGAAGAGCTCGCTATAAGTTTCCAGCTGACCTGAGTTGACTGGGAGGAGGATATTTTTTGGAGAATGTGGTAGACACTCTGTGCTGTAACCCCTCACTAACTTACATTAACAAACTCACAAACGTTTTTCTAGAGAGCCTCGCTTGGTTTAACTTGTGTTCTACAGGCAACATCTGTAGACTGAATGCTTGAGTAGGTATATACCTACTGCATACATAGTACTCATACCTTTGATAAGTAGTGGAGTAGTTCTAGAGTTTAGGACTGAGTGGCCACCCCAACTGACCAAGTTATGTAGAGATAATGTGATATATAGCTGCCTCCCAATGCCAAGTCTGCTTGTATGGTTTTTATCTACTAACAGTATACCTGGTATATATACCTGTAGATAATGTCAGATAGCACCTCACGGTCGTACCCACATTACCTTGCTAATTACAGGTGTTGAGTAAATATCCATCTCAGACAGTCGGGAGCTGCAGTACACAATAATCACCTCTAAACCAAATCACTTATTATTTAAACTCCAAATGGTCAATCAAATTTATAACACCTGATCCATTCAAAAATCCTCTTGTTGAAACTAATGAGGGAGAAAAACTCCACAAACCGTTGACAGGTGCTTTGTCTCTATGTGAGAGACCTGACATCAGGTATCACTCGTACATCAAGTGACGGACAGTTATTATCTACCAGTAATTAATACTCAGCTCAATCTGTGATCATCACTAGACTAATGAATAAAAAATGACCACCACCAGTAACCGGCATAACACTGACCAGACAGGTGCAAATGGTCAGTTCACACTTCCTTATAGTGAAAGATACTAATATGATTGATTATTAGGTCTCTAATGGTCACTTGTAGCTTCCAAACCTTGACCATTAGTGTTCCCCTGTAAATAGCCTTTGCCTGGTTGGTGGTCATCAGGTTTTCTAAAGGTCCCATCAGCTTCTTTACAGAGAATAATCAGTGTTTTGATCTGGCTATATATGTAATGATTAACTGTAATTACTCCATTGTGCAGGTGGTCAGAGCTGGGTCAGGCACTGTCCGATTGTCATCATGTATATCCTCCAGGCCACATAGAAGTCATGGAAGGTAAACAATCATCAAAGTTAGTGACCAAAGTGTATATAACACAGGAATAAACCCTTATTTAACTTCCTCTTCTTACGTAATCCTAAAGGCCTTTTGTCCAAAATCAAAACATGTCAAATCCAGGGATCAAGTACTTCAGTTTGATCCCTGTAATCTGGTATGGGTCACCGAGACCATATTATCTCTCCTGGTAATTATGACTCTCCCTAATCGACAGGTTTTTAATGCATGTGTGAAACTTAAGTCAGTGCAAGCATTCCCTTTTTCATACATATATACACTTTTAATTGAACCACCAGGTGTTGTTGGATTATTCTTTGACCTATTATAGACTGGAAAAAGTTTCTAATTTCTCTATAATTCCACATGAATTGATAGTTTGTTTTCTTTAGAACCACGTGTATCACTTCAAAGGTACAAAAAAAATCTGCCACCAATCCGCATTGATCTGTAGATGATTAAGGATTCTATTGATTGTGACCATGTGGTGATCTGTACTTCATGTACTTTATATATACACCAAACTTATAAAATCAAACAAGACGTAATAAAAAATGTGTATTCATAGCTTAAAAAAAATCAAAATCAAAACTGTTAACATAGTTTTCCAAAATAAAATTCTAAATTTCCTTCTAAATTATACATGTAAAATTAATATTTAATATTTCACAATCATCACAATTTAAGTTGTATTTTTTAAAACTTAAAACAATAATGGCTATTTGGAGGAGGGGAGGTAACTCCTATGTCATTAGCATTATACATTAAAGGGCTGGAAAGTGTATTAGACAGCAACAGGACAATATCACACTACTAGTACTGATAATAAGAGGCAAGACAACTTATATGTACAATACATTTATTTCTAATTTCTTTACCAATAAAGATAAACTGTGCAGTTAAATCAGCTTTGATATGTATCCATGACAACATGACATTGAGCAGATTGCAGTTTTAATCAGAAACAATACTACCTCTATAATGGTGTCACTTACACTCTAATGGTTCATATCTTACTATTATTACTTTCTGTTGTTACGGAAACCATTGATTCTTTTAAGACCATATCATTTTATATAAAATAACACTTTTACTGACATTTTTATCCAATATAATCTCTCATAATGTTCATGCATTGATTTAAATGACCATGCAATCATTTAATAGGTGTCAATACATAATACAGATAAAATGGAACATTCTTATATCAACTATAATGTTTATATACTATAAACAAAGCTCACCTATTTCCACATGTAACAAAAGACAACATTCTGTAACAATGTTAACCTGTAAACTTATAACATAATGCCCTTTAACCTGTAAATGCATATAATTATGCATGTTAACCCTTAAACTCATATCATAATGCCCTTTAACCTGTAAATGCATATAATTATGCATGTTAACCTTTAAACTCATATGATCATGCCCTTTAACTTGTAAATGCATATAATTATGCATGTAAACCTTTATACTCATATAATCATGCTCTTTAACCTGTAAATGCATATAATTATGCATGTTAACCTTTAAACTCATATAGTCATGCCCTTTAACCTGTAAATGCATATAATTATACCTGTTAACGTGTCAGCTAATATAATTATGCCTGTTTACCAGTTAAGTCATAAAATTATGCATATTAGCCAGTTAAATTATATAATTATGCCCATCAACTCATAATATTGCACAATGACCTATAAACTTATATACTTAATTTACATTCACACTAGAATTCACAGAATTATATGCACATTCAATAACAAAAATGATTTGATTACAATGTAAAAACACATTCACTGGTAACTTATATATATTGCTTAATTCAAAATCACCTAAGAATATTATGTGTTCATTCATCTTAAAATTCACATGATTATTAATACATTTAGCCAACAACTTGCTCGATTATGAATATTCAATAGAGGCTTTGCACGGTCACCCTAAACTGGCGATTTAAAGGGCTTTTGGTCAAAATTTACCTGTGTGGA
>JAUMGZ010122101.1:0-29813 GCA_032359645.1 Pododesmus macrochisma
TCCAAGGTGTGTAAAGAGGATACCATATCCAAGGTGTTTAAAGATGATACCATATCCAAGGTGTGTAAAGAGGATACACTATCCAGTTTATAAACAGCAGTAAAACTGATCTACTTCATCAACAATTTTTACAAAATAAATGACCAAACATTCAACTTAAATTTAATTATTAGAATCCCTGAGCCTCTCAATAAATGAAAATAAATATCCTTTGTTTAAAATTTCTAGCGCATGAACAGTATAAACCATTGTAAAATTCTATGAGAAAATATAATTACTATCAATTGTACAAATTGTAGAATAAAAGTTTAATTATGATTTTTGAGAAAATCAATAAAAACAATTTCTTTGTTAATAATTATTATATAATCTTAAATTAATATTTAGAGTTGTCTTTGAGATTTGTTTTCACTGTACACAAATAAGGTTCTAACATTAAAAATGGTTCTTTTCAAGCAGCCACATTTTCTTATATCACAGGAGGCAACATATGTAATTAATATTACTGCACTTGTCTACCAACAGGGTACACACTGCACATAATCTGCAGACAAACAAGTTCTTTTGAAAACCAACAGTATCACAGTTGACTCAAGTTGATTATAATCCATCAAACCTTCCTTCATACACTGAAATCTTGTAGGAAATGATGTATGAAATATAATACCAAACCCCAAGTGTAATTACAGAAAATTTCATATTATCCAAGACATTTTATTTCTACAAATGTGAATCTATGAACACGTTAATATGAGTAGCACTATACCTAAGCAATAAATTCTTTTGTGAGAATTTTATTGAAAATCACATAACAATCTTTAGCTTGTAATAAGATTGCTTTGATGCAGAAGTTGAAGTCAATTCAGAGAGGAATTATGCCTCAGAAATTATTCAGGGGGAAAACCAACAGTGATATTAAGTTCATTCTCGCTATATTTATTTCTTTTTATACACAGGTGTAAACAGACATAATTAAGTGTAATTAATTACTGGGACAAAAATTGCCGTCAATAAAGTGAATGACAGACCTCGCTGTAAGGTGGTCACAATAGAACTTGTTTTAATGCTGTGAGACGAGAATACCCACTGTGCTGTGATTACTATGTAACATATTGTAACAGTCATCGTCAAAGCTTCCTAACCAAGCCCTGTAGACTTACAACCTGTGAACCTATCGGCAATAGTCAAAGTATTCCCCGAGGAAATCAAGACAATTCCACGACTGCGTACCTGCCAGTCCTTAACTTCTTTTTATCTGTTAATTAACAGAGGGCAATTGAGTTGTACCTGAGTTTTACAATTCTTGATATCATCTGATTAGCCGTAGGGTCAATTATAGCAAATGCAAATTGAAAAATCAAACTGATATTACAATAAAAGCCAGCAGACTGGAGGTTTTGTACATTCATTAGCTAGTTTCTTTGAGTGGTTCTGGTACATTTACAGTGTAGCCTTCATCCAGACACCATAAAATCTCTGGTACGTTTCTTCCAATTCTTTCTAAATTATTAATTGCAATCAACAAAATTATGGTTTGATTGACACATCAAAGATGGAGGGTACCTGATACCCATAATCCCGCAGGACGGGCCAATAATCTGACAGTATCAGTCGGAGGGATGATTAAATAACACACCAATAATGGAATGGCAACAATTAAGGAAAATATGCCCTACCATGAAAACTACTCTGACATTTCTCATTTGAGGAGAGTGATTACATGGAGGCAAAATCAAACCAATCTTTATGGGAGCAGTATAAGGCCCAGCCCAGCAGACCACTACCAAATGTCAAATGTAATTGAATAGCAGTCAAAAGGCTCATCTAATCGTACTTATTGTAACATGCTTTCATTTGAACAAAGTCAATGTATTGTGATATACCAGGAAAACAAGTAATCTTACAAGTATAGCAGAATCACTAGACTTCCTTCTGTATACAAGTCTACAAAACATTTGTCTAGAATAATTTTGACCCAAAGTTGTTGTAAATTTGCAATCTTCAGAAATGTAAAGCAGCATTTTTATAACAGATTTATCATTTTGATAATTATTAATTCTTAACTAAATCTAAACAAAATGATTAAACACAACAATATACATAAAAGACAAGGAGACCTTCTTGACCTACTCTGATGCCGGCTCGGTACCAGAATTTGACTTTAATATATTATTTACTCTGTTCCTTTGTAAATGTGTAGAAGTGGCTGTGTCACTCTATTTACAATAGTAGAACTTTCAACGACGTTGATATTGTATTATAAAGAGTATAACAAAGAATTTTACAAGGAATTAACCATCTTGAAAAATTGATGAAACCACTTCATACATAGAAACCAAAACTTTAATAGTATTAAAGTTTGTCATTACATTGTAATGATATGACAGAAAACAAAGACATTCTGTTTGTGGCCTTAAAGTTAGCTTTTATGGATAGGAGTCTCATGAAAACGCAAGTTTTTGTAGTTTTACATTGATGTGTATTAAGTTGATGGATTCCATCATCACAGTCTGATGCATTGTGGGAAGTGGGACAATGAATGATGGAAGACCCCAACTAAAGTGTCGTAATCAAATACCCCGTAAGATGGATTCCTGTAAAGTGCCGGTAATGGAACATTGTAGCAAAATTACACATATTAGCTATAATAAGGCAAAACAAATATAACAAATCAATGACTTGGGCTATTTATTAAAAACCACATCAATAGCACTGCACTGACCTCAAAGACATAGGGCAATATTTCACAAAGAGTTGATTTGGTCTAAGAATTATGAAAGCATAAATATAGACAACAAAATTTCTTTGGCCAAACATCTTTGGAACATAATGCTATTTAAGTGGGAAAAAAAATGCCTGGAATATTCCAACATAAACACATCTATAGAACAGATAAAATACATTTTTGTTTACTAGTAATGAATCCCTCCCTAAAATCTAAAATGCAAAGCTTGAATATACAAATAGAGTTTAGGAATGTTCTACTTGTTTGTTGTTTTTTTTAACTTCAGTCAAAATTGCCTATATTTTTGGATTAGAATTACCTGAGTACCTATGTGGCTTGAATGTCTGAGACAATACAGTGTGATATTCGATAGGTTAAGTAATGAGGTGTGTCTCTACACAAGACTGCCTGATAAATGTGAAAAGTGCCATCAACATTCACAATATGACACAACAAATCTACTAATTATCACAGACCCTTTGTCAAATATTTAAAAATCGCCTGTCTGATTTATGACATTTTGATGGTTTGACTTGATTTAAACACAGTGAACCTGAGTTAAACTACACACGAAACAATGCAACTTTCTGAAAATGCAAACAGATAAATAAATCATACCAGTACGAAAATTTATCTTACAAAGCTTGACATATGGAACTAGATTTGAAGATCGAACATCTGCAATTTGAATTCTTCAGACAGGAAGTGCCTGTACTAACTCAAAGACAAATTAGGCCAGCAATTGATTACAGTTAATTGTAGATATGTATAGAATACATTAATAGACAGCATGGTAGCATAGATCCTTCAATGTGAGAATGAAATAGCATCAATACCACTGTACTGTATGTAAGAGGGCCATCATTAACACGACTAAACCTTGCATGTAACATGCAACATTGTGACAAGCACTGGAAGCTTGGTGACAGCTATATAGGTTGTAATTGGCTAACCCTTAGCACAATTTAAAAACAGTCAAGTTGCGTGCTGCTGATTTTTTTTTAATACTAAATCAGGGTTGCTTTATCTTTTTGATTTCTTTCCTTACTTTCGGTTCTTACTGATTATATTAATGTAATCTATTTGTAATCGCGGTGCACAATCAGAGGACCAAAATACACCTGTCTTATCAATGCATGCAATGATTGTGTCTTAAACTGCTCATTGGGGTGGCAATATCAACTGAGATTGATTCTTTTGTGATAAAGAAATAGTGAAACCTTACCTAAATTACAGAAATCAAATAAAACAGAAACTTGCATGACATCAAACTCTTGCAAGTCATGTTTCGACATAAGAATTAGATATTTCATAATGACAAACTCAAGGTTTATAGGAATCTCAGACCTCCTATGACAGCTTAAAAATCAAGGTGTTTTTTGTTGAGCTCAAGACATTTTTATTAGTAACAATATTACAAAAAATGAACAAGGGAACTGCCAGTGGTACATGCATAATACAACTGTCGGTAAGATCCTTAGTTGTTCTCAATTAATCACACAAACTCTTTACCCAAAAAATCAACAGATGAACAGATGCATTAATTAATAAAAGGCAGGCGAATCCATAGCATCATATGCACTGTCGTAATTGCACAATAATTGTACCAGAATAAGTAAATACATACAAAAGCCCTATGTTTAAACACTGTAAAATTGGTTCAATTTGGGAACAATTTTGGCAAATCTTATATCTTTATATACCATTATCAGAAAACAAGCATCTTAGACCAGCAAGGTACGTATAGCTATACAATGTATTTACATTTGGACAAACATTATCCTAAATTGATGATCAGCCAGCAATGTTCCTATAGCTAGATCAGCAAGGTTCCTATAGCTAGATCTGCAAGGTTCCTATAGCTAGATCAGCAAGGTTCCTATAGCTAGATCTGCAAGGTTCCTATAGCTAGATCTGCACAGGCAACACTCATCCTAGACTGATGCTCAGCCAGCAGGGTATCTATTGCTAGATTTACACATAGGCAACAATCATCCTAGATCTTTTCTGGTTACAATCATCCTAGATTGATACTCAGCCAGCAGTGGCCTATAGCTAGATCTACACAGGCAACACTCATCCTAGATTGATGCTCAGCCAGCAGGGTATCTATTGCTAGATTTACACATAGGCAACAATCATCCTAGATCTTTTCTGGTAACAATCATCCTAGATTGAAGTTCACCCAGCAATGTGCCTAAAGCTAGATTTACCCTCGGATAACAAGCACCAAAGATTGATGTTCAGCCAACAAGGTGCTTTTAGCTACATATACACTTCAGTAACAAGCACCATAGATTGATGCTCAGCTAACAAGGTGCTTTTAGCTACATATACACTCAAGTGACAAGCATCCTAAATCAATGCTCATTCAGCAAGGTGCTTAAAGATGGATTTTCACTCAGGCAACGAATAACTCAACTTAAGAAACCATAGCAACATGATAATAAATGTTCTTCCTGTTCAACATTTCAAACTTTGGGATAAATGTTTTAAAGTACCTTTTCTGAACAAACAAGTATTGTTTTCTTATCTATTTGTTAATAAAAACAGGCCATTAATAGGTTTTAAAAGCCAAATGAAGATAAACTTGGCAGATTTCATCTTTAAGACAGACTAAATTCTGTCCAGCGAATAATGGCAACATGTTCTCCTATTTGTTCCTGTCATCTGTGGGGGTGCATGTGATATAGAGTGAATTGAGATGTTTATCATTTAAATCTTTATGCTTGTATAATACGATACTTATAGAAATATGTGGTCAGATCAAGTTTCATAAATACCTGTAGCATACATTACAGTCGGAAGTAGGATTATATACAAACATCTTAAACACCTACATATAAACACTTATTGCAAGTAAAGTTCATCCATTATACAATTGCTCTCAATTAAGAAGAATTACTTTAGAATAATTTGTTAGTTTTCCTAAAATGATTCAAATTACAAACATTTCCCTTTCAGTTTTCTTAAGTTTATGATTTGACACCAACATAATTTTATACATTCAAATATAGTTTCAATAAACAAGTGTCTTCTGGAAAAACTTAAAAACAAGACTTTCAAGATGGCTGACACTGATGGCCATTTTGGATTTTCAATTTTAGGCCTATCATGAGTTAAGAGCTATTAGAATTCATTATTAAGGAGTCATCCTTTGATTTGGTTCTTTGTACCACTTATTATTTCTGAGGAGATTGTGATTTATATAAAGCAAGGAACTTTAAAAATTAGTGATATGTGAAAGGATATATGAAAGAATGCATGCTTGCAGAATAACCCCACTGTACTAATCATTGATAAACTTTCTCATCAACTCAATTGTGGAGTCATCAAATATCTAATGTTGACATAGTATTTTTAAATTAAAAAACATGGTTTTAACAAGTATTTTCCAGAGATCATTTTAGTTTAATAACATAATTTCAAAATCTATAGCTAGCATGAATTATATATTACAAATGTTGACTTGTCAACCGAAATTTCATCACAAACTAATGTGTTTAGTTATATACCACAAAACACATATGGTTAAGTCTTTGTATAATGAATTCTTATCATTTGACACATCAAAACATGTTAACGCTGTATTTCTACAACACTTTTAGTTTAACTTTACAATGGGAGATCTTGGTACAGGTACATTATAATAATTATCACTTTGTCTTACATAAGAAAAGACCCTTTCAAACTTTTCAAACCACCATTTTCTTTGATATCAAATCTTGATTAAGAAATAAAAACTGTTGGCTAGATACCTTCATAGTAATCTAAAAAGTTGTATTGTGCTATAATTTGGTTTAAAGGCCATCTTATAGTACCCTGTTTTATGTTTGGCTTTGAGCATAGAATAACTCAACCATTTTATTGAATATAAATATACTGCTGTTTAGGTAATTAAGTTAAAGAAAAACTTCATTTAAAAGGCATCAGGGACAGTCAAAATGTGTCTTTTACAATATATCATGTATTATGTTCAGTGAGGCGTCACAGGAAGGCTTCATACCAGGAGATGTTATTATCAGCGGGAACAATACTTAAACGATTCATTGTTGACATTATTTGCCATCCCATGAACAGAGTTTTGTACTCTTTTGTAGTCTCCCACTAGAAATATTGACTTTATCACTGAGAAGCTTGTAAGATGGGACAGGATTTTGTAGAAGAGTTGTAGAGAGCGATACCTAATAGAGTCATCATCCACGGCCTACATTTGACTGACAGGTAGTCACATCGACAGGTAACCAGTATTACCTGTGTAACCTACACCATTCTGTGTTGGGGCTACCTGATGACTTACCTATATAAATAAGTTTCTGTTCATCGGCGTAAAGGTGGGGGTATCATGTTTATGTTTCTACTAGTACAGTCATGAGCAAATACAAAGAATTCTTCTTGTAACAGCCCCGCTTCCCAGACTATCTTTACGATAAATAAAACTCAATTTGCTTTTAGATGACTCTCCTTGTCAGAAGAATTTTACCTTAGTCTGAATGTCACAACCTTGATTTTTACTAAAGATATGGAAAAGTGAAATAAAGGAATATATAATGGTGTTGTTCATTTTGGACAGAACTATATTAAACATAAAAAAAACTTGTTTGTTCTATTTTTATATTGGCCGTCACATAATGCTTACTTTTTCTCTCAGCTTTAAAACAAATTAAGTATCTTGTTTTGCTGTGAAAAAAAAATTTAAAATGTGAATGCTGCCTGCATGCTCAGTTTTATTTCAATGATCAAAAGAACAAATCATTCATTTTGGCTGGCCTTACTTATCATTGCATGATTACACAAATCCCTAAGAAAAACAGTTTATAGATTCCTTGATAAACAATTTTTTTTTTTTTTCAATTTTCACCATTGTACTGATGGTCTTTATATTTTAAGTTATGCTTTCATACATGTAAATTACTATAAATTTAAATGACATTTGAACGTATTGCAAATCTGATCCAATTTACATTAGTTTTATGAAATTTGAAATCTAATATATAATCTTCTGATCAAACTCATTTCAAAATCATATAAATATAACATGTAGTCCAGGGCTGTGTGTCCTCCTCATCATTAGCCATGTGTTTAGCCAGCCACTGTATCATGGATTATACAATTCATTATGTAACACTGACTTTGGGACAGAGTGTTGTGAAGTGTTCTCTTGTGCTCATTGTGCTTACATGTCAAACTGTCAACTGTGCCAAGCTAAAATTACACAAACCAATGTCTGCTTGTTGAAAGGGAACATTCTCTTCATAATTATAGGAATGAGTTAAATATGTTGCTTTTCATTAATTTGTAAAGATTGAAGCGTGGATAAAATTGATGAACTTGTACGTGATAATTAAATCAATCAATTATTCTTGTATTACTGTATGTTGATTTGCTGAAAATAAGCTTCAACATATAAAATCAAATATTTGTCGCATAAAACGCCACAATGCAAACACATCAAAAGAACGTCTGTTTGTTTAATTACAATATGGCCACCATGTTGGAATTATTTTTTTTAAAAAAAAAACGTACTTGATTTAATTCCTATAATTGATGTGTTCACAAAAATAAATTCAAGAGAAAAATAAGATTAATGAAATTCAATACAACTATTATTTCAACCTATAATTTGTTTTCACCCTCATCTCATAAATTAAGATATCAAATAACAGTGAGTTTTACTCACAGGTATAAACACTTCTTCAGAAAGGCTACAATGATATTGTGTAATTTTTTATTTGTGATAAATCAATATCATGAGCAGGACTTCAACAGACAAGGCTTCTACTTTAAACAGTTACTCATTTGCCTGGCTAAAACTAGTGGTTTTCTGAAAATGAACAATACTTTAAAAAAAAATTAATGATATTTATTATAGAATAACTTTATAATTTTACAGAAAAGTTTTAATTTGAAATCAAAGTTATAATTTCATTAAAAGTATCTACTTATTCACCCTATTCTCACTAGATAAGAGAGAGAGAGAGAGAGATAGAGAGAGAGAGAGAGATAGAGAGAGAGAGAGAGAGAGAGAGAGAGAGAGAGAGAGAGAGAGATATTTTAAATTATCCCAAATTCCAAGTAAATCACAAGCCTAAGGTCAAGGATCAACAACTAGAGGTTATTTAGATAACATAAAGTCCAGTCTGTAATAGGTAGCGTCAGGACTATGTAAGAGTCCAGTAACAAGCATCTGTCTACAGTAGTCTGGACCAATGTCTTTCACTTCCTGTGTGTTCAAAGTCACATTAAAGTACCTCTGAGTTTGCACATGAGTGAACTCAAACAAAGATTGCATACAGGTAAACGTGGGCATCTTGCAGATAAAAACAGATGTCAAATTGGACAATTAAGTGTTCATATTGATGAGGAGTTTGACAAGGTAACTGCACCAAGCACTACCTGGGATACCTGGAACCACTGGGTCAGGTTAATTAGGGTCCTTAGAGGTGTGTATTATGAGGCAATTACCAATGTTAAGAAGTTAAAATGAAGCTTGAAGAGTGATTATTTCTCTCAAATTTCTGTTAATGTCACAAGGATCCTTACATTCTACAGCAGCTGGACATGGCGTTGTGGCAATAGAGAAACACGCTGTTCTTTTTTCAGAAGTTTCATAGATTTACAATTTAAAATATTGGATAGATCTGAATAATAAGTAGCTTTTAATGAAAATCTTACTACCTTTATATGACAATCGAAGACAAAAGAAATGGTTCCCTCCTTTGCTATCAGATTTGAATCAATTGAATTATATCATTAACATCCACTATCTGATGTGTATACAATCTTATATGTCAATAGTAAGTTCATGAGGAACAGTTATAAATAACACTGTTCTATTTTTGAAACTATAATGTCCAATACATGCAAGGAATGCTATAACATTGCTAAGGATTTAAGTACAAAATATCAATCTTTTTCCAGAATAGAAGTAACAATTGTACAGTTTTCTGATAAGAGTGTTCGTCTTTTAGAATCAATTATGTGTCCTACAATTTAAGCCTAAATATACAATATGTATCAAGATCTTGTTTCATTCTTGAGGAGTAGAGTCATATATATTTTCAAAATGACCACCAGGTTTGCTTCTTGGAAATCTGCCAGACATCAT
Source organism: Pododesmus macrochisma (assembly GCA_032359645.1). NCBI lineage: Eukaryota > Metazoa > Mollusca > Bivalvia > Pectinida > Anomiidae > Pododesmus > Pododesmus macrochisma. The sequence goes on from JAUMGZ010122101.1 coordinate 9,834, forward strand.
AACTTTCATTTTTGTAACAACTAATATTCCTCAACAATAGTTTGTTAGTTTTATTGCAGTTATATACATCTCCTTCAACACATGTCTAGGTTATATCAAGATGGTGACTGCTAGTGATAACAGTGCACACTGATGGTAACTTAATTTATAGTGCTGTCTCACTGACATTTCATGTTCCAGACACATTGACATGATACTTCACTTGATCACATTATCCTGACACCAAGCCAACAAGTTCTACTACCTTAAATGCTGACCGTTTAGTGTGGCCAAAGAAGATTACCTAATTTCCATGTCTTAAGGGTATGACAGGGCCAGGACCCTTGACCTCCCACACATGCTCTCCCAAATGAGCTACAACAGCAGTTCCTCAACAACAGAATCTTTTATTATCTGTGAAGGTTTTTGAGTAGAATCAAAATGAAACACTGATGCTTGACAATGGTTAGAATTAGCAAAGTACATTGTAGATGGTTTTTGGAGAAAAGCTCAAGGGAACTAAAATTCTAATGTTACATATGATGTTGAATACTATTTTCAAACATTATCAAATTTCAGCTTTAATATTTATTTATTTTTTAAAATCATGTCTCAAATTACCATGTCAGAAATTCATTGCTGCTCAAGAGGAACTATAAAATAAGCAGTGAAACTGAATTTCATTTTAATAGGAATAATCTTGGCCTTCAAGTTTTTTTTTTGAAAATGTTTGCTAGTCATATTTCAAAATCAATTAATTTCAGATGATTTAATTATTCTATCATAAGATTTTTCTGACAAATTATAGAGCAAAATCAGTGTTTTGTAAAATTAAATAAAATTCAGTTTTATTAAGGTATATGGGCATATTTGTTCTAAACCAATATTAAAGTTTTTATTATGAAGAAATGAAGAGAAATGGATGTCTTGTTCCATGACTATATAGTATGTCCAAGTACAAGGAATAAAGAATTCCCCTGGTGGTCATCAAGACTTTATCTGACCTATTTGTCAGGAAATGATCCTGTTTAAGAATAAATCAAAACATAATCTATAACCAGATATTCTATAACCAGTGTAAAACTATTAATACACAACTACCAAAAATTAACCTCCTTCTGATGAACATAGAGCTGTATAATGTTTGGAATGCTATCATTTACTGTGGATTCAATTCTGAAGAATCTCTTACTGTGTATTCTTTGCTGTTAAAATGATCTTATAATTAAGTGCCTTTTTTGTGGTTCTATATGATCTTTAATAATCTAATGTATATAGTATATACATTTTCTGTTATTACATTTTAACTCTTGTCTCCATTTCTGGTAAATTTTTAAAGAAAAAAATGAAGATTAATTAAAGGGCAAGAATACAGAGTTTATATATTGTCATATGTAATTCTGTATTCACCTCTGAATTCAAACTAAAAAAAGATAAAGCCTTTAAAATGATAGATAAATTCAAATACTTCGCACAAAGTTTTTGTCTTTAAAAGCATTTTATGATGTATCTTTGATGATCAAACATTCATTTTGTCTTTAATGATGTGAAAATTTAATCGATTCTTGGAAGGGAAAAAAGATATTTCTGAACATTTTTGCAAGAACCTGTGATTATCCACATAAGAAAGACATTTATATGCATAATCCTTTCTATATTCCACACATTTTTAAGATCAATTGAAATCGTTTTTGCAAAGTATGATATATCAAACTTCAATGTTATTGCTGAAGTAAGTATCATTTACTTTTAAGAAATATTATACAATCCTCAAAGATGCTTTAATATGCTCGCCGTTTTTGTTAAGTGGAGTATTTCTTTATTGATAATCTGGATCAGAATTTTACGAGCGCTGTTTAAAAGCCGGGAATACTTGGTCCTCGCTGACGAGACAGTGAGACCTTAGATTCATGGGGCATGGTAATTAATGAAATGTATAAGCCTTTTTACATCAACCCCTGCACAACTTCCTGAAGGAAATGAAGTGTCTTGTTGATGCTGGTATAAATAATATTCCAACATAACAGGCCAATATCAAACATGGGCCATGCTCATCCAAATAATAGCAGGCCTTCTGCATGCTCTAGCACTATAGGAAATAATTAGTGTTTACCAAAATGGCAAGAGAAATGGATACATAGAAGGATTTTAATGTTTTGTATGACTAAATGTGTTCAATTACTCAGCCGATTTAGAGTAATTTTACCCCTTAATGTGATTTCTCTGCCATATTTGAATAACGACTTTGCTTAAACCAAGAACTGTTATTTGATGTAAGACCATTTATTTTCAATTCATCGTTAGGATTTGTCCTAAAAAAGAAACAACAACAGCTAACATGTATATTGAATAAACTTGTCTTGTAAGAAATCATCCAACATTAAAAGAAGAAACACCTTATTCCATGATATATATTTTAACTTGAAAGAGACTTTTCCACCTCAATATTTTGTAAGATAATGTATGATAATAATACCCTTTTGAGATCTTCCAGCATATTTGCTAATAATCATTTCTAAAGCAGTGTTAATTATGAACATTTAGAGTTCTTGAATTCTTCCAGTATATTTGCAAAATGTTCTAAAGCAGCATTTTGTTGAATACACATCATCCATTTTGTCATAGGATGACCTTTCTAATTGACCATTCAAAGGTGAAATGGACATGGAAAACAGTTTTCCTTAAGTTGTTATATCTGTAGATCAGCAAAGATGACTTACATTAGTCCACAAAGTGCCTCTTCTCTACCATTCAATTAAGACATTATAGGTATACCCAGCATGCATCTGTTCAAGTTCTATAACAACAGACAATCTATACGATTTCTGTCGTCTGTAGCAGTGTGTCTTATAGATCCTGGTGGCATTTTAAATGTATATTTAACTTTTTTATACAAAGTTTGAGACCCATGTATTATCTAGTTTTCATCAAAATAATTTTGTTTAAAATCTTTAAGCCATGTTTTAAAGTTTGAGGTGAATTTTTCATATATTGTCCCTTTGAAACAGTTTTGTGAATGTATGACCACCATGTACCAAGTTGATATGGAAACACAAAGAGGGTGGCATATATATATAAATGCTCACTCTTCACAGATTTTTGCTTCTGTAGTATTTTCTTTTTGATTTGTTATTTTTGTTTTCTATTTGTGTTCCTAACTTTCCCTTAGTTTATTTTGTTCACAGAAGTAAGCTTATGTCCTTGGGCATATGTTAATTACTTTGGTGGTGCCTGCTTTGTGAGAGTACATCATATGTTAAAGGATAAAGGCTTTAATTAGTACCAGACATAACAATGATTATAGCCATTCAAAATGTGAACTGTGATTAGCAATCTTATTTATGAACTTACAGATGTGTTTGTAAAACATGGATACATCACTTGATGTTTTTGAAAGTTTTCTTCAATTGTCCTATTTCCCTACATATCTCATTCTCATGGTGGGAGAAGAAACTTAACACAAGATGGCAGCCATCTTGGAAATCTGACAGATACAATTTTTGTTTAGGAACAACTACAAGTCCTCAGGATACAATTGATATATGAAGGTTCCATGACACCATCTATGACAGTTTTGGAGGAGTAGAGATGGATTATAGGATGAACAGAATAACTCAAGAGCAAGATAAAAGCTCTGGTGAGCTAAAAAGAGAAAAAAATCTGTTACCTCAATAAATGATGGAATTGAACTTAATTTTTCATACAATTCAATAATTGGCCAATTAAGCAAAAGGGAAACATTATTTATATAAATGCTAATTTCTGAACAGGTCATGAATGTGGGTACTGTAATGACAATAGACGAATAAATCAACAGATTAAAATCTCTAAATCATGACATACTTTTAAACCTATTAACAAAGCAACACGCCCAAATATATGTGTTTATAGAATGCCTGAATACACGACCAGCAAGCATAACTTCGTTGATTCCTTCTCAAATGAGTGCATTTAATCAGTGAAATACACTAACACCTTTGTATAAACAAACTCTGTGTAAGTTATACGAAGTTACATGTCTGTAAAAGTGTAAATTGTAAAGTTGACTAGATTAATATAAACACATCAAAAAGTAATTAGTTGTTAATCATGTTAATATATGAAGTGGAGGGTTAGTTCTCTGCTGGCATATGTCAATAACACAAAGAAAAAACAGCACTGGTACTGTCCCAACATGTGAACTGTGCACAAATCAATTATTATAAATAAATCATTCATTGGAAAAAGGTGATTTCATTTAACATTGTCGTGACCTTTAAAGACATGTTGTCTGATTGAACCATTGTAGCGGTTTTGCACGTTGTTTGATAAAATTTGTTAAGTCATCTCACAAAGCCAAAAAGTTTCCAATAATATGTCAACTAAAATCTGACATTTTCTACAGATAACTATCATTCTCATGTAGAAATGTTTAAAGGTCACTGTCACCACAACTGAACTGGGAGTAGATTGTTGCCTGAAATGGGAACTGTTTGAAACATTACCAATTCAATCACACTTATGTTTTTCTAATTAATGAATTTGACACTGACTGTGTGCTTACTCGACTGTGAATAACAAGAGGTGAAGCGCAACAGTGTGTGTAGTCGAACAGACAGAGAGGACCAGTTTTCCTCGTCCACCTTCTATAAGTGAGGAGTCTGGTCATTAACACTTTATTGGATAAGAATTATTTGAACGAAGAGGAAATGTCCAGGCACCATTAAACCCAATCAATCTGGAAACATTAAGTGTCTTCAACATCTTACAAGCCTTTCCCTGACAGTGTCATACAAGGTTAATCAAAGTCATAGAACTGTTTCTATCACATTTATTTCTATTAGTTTTTGCCTTTAGTGGGTTTCTGTTACTTTCCCCCGTTTATTTCCTAATGTTGTTAATGTTGTTGTTATTTTCGCATTGGTCAAACTTTTTATAGTCATTTACAAAGAACAGTGTTTTTAAGAACAAGACTTTTATGCTATCTTTCAATTAAAGCAGGTTTTAATAATAAGAGAAAAATAACCAATTTAATAATGCCAGAAAAATATTACCAGTAATTGCTTCTTTTATATAAAAAAAAGAATCTGCCAAAATACCAAATGTGTATGCATTAACATTCTCTACAGAAGGTTCCTACATGTACATAATCATTTTCAAATGGCCAGTAAAGTCAAAATTTACTTTATAGTAAATGTTTCATTTGTTTAAATACTGTCAAGCCTGCTTCCTGTCTTCCAAGTCTAACCATATACGTACAGTGTTCAAAGCAGTAATTTCTTATTCTTATTGGACTTTCCAGGAAATATAATCTGTGGGTATACTGACAATAGCCAGGAGGTTTTCTATGTACAATGTACACATGTTTGTCATTAAAGTCAAACAGGCATGCCATATTTAGGAGGTATACATTTGATGTCTATAAGGCCATTATCTTTAAAACGTGGCCTATATAGTTGGTATAAATGCATTTTCTGCTATACAGATTCATCATTATTATATTGTTGCAGACTATTAATCCAGCAAACGCTTGACTGCATCAGATCATTTACTACTTTAGCAAAATGTAGTAGTAAGCAATGAAAATAACAATGATTCCCATGTTAATTACAGGGGCAGACTAAAATCCAAGTTTTATTCATCATACTTTGACATGAGGTACTAAATCAGTACTTTAAGGTCTGTATAAAGAAGAAAACAAGAAGCAAACAGAACTAGAACACTGCATGTCGAACAGGGCCCGCCAAGATGGCCAAGAGCAAGGATGGCATACTAAATTAAATCAACAGTTAGAATTTTTTTTTTTTTTTTAAAAATCTTTAGACATTCAAAAGGCACATCTACATACCCTAAAGAATGTTTGGCTACAATTCAGAGTAAATATGACCATTGATTAGAAAGAAATAATGATTACGAGAACTGTTGTTTAATAACCCCCACCTTACGAAATTTTGTAAAAAATTGAGGGATTTTTGAAGAAAAAATACTTAAGACATTCAAAAGACACATCTAGATACCCTTAAGAATGCTAGGCTACAATTTAAGGTATATTGGTCCAATGGTTAGATAGAAAGGCTGATTACGAGAACTGTTGTGTTATACACACCCCCTCCCACCTTACTAAATCTCATAAAAATTGAAGGTCTTTTTTGTTTCTGTTTTTAATTTTAGACATTCAAAAGGCCCATCTACATACCCTTCAGAATGCTTGGCTACAATTTAAGGCATATTGGTCCAATGGTTAGAGAGAAATGCTGATTACGAGAACTGTTATACCCCTCCCCCTTACTTAATCTCATAACATTTAGGGTTTTTTCAACAACAAAAAACTTAAGACATTCAAAAGGCACATCTATATACTCTAAAGACTGTTTTGCTTCAATTTCGGGTAACTTTGTCCGATGGTTAGAGAGAAGTACTGATTACGAGAAATGTTGTGTCATAACCTCCCCCCCTACTAAATCTCGTCCAAAAATATTTTTTTTAAACAACTTTTAACATTCAAAAAAGCACGTTTACATACCCTAAAGAATGTTTTTCTACAATTTCAGGTAAATTTGTCAAATGGTTAATGAAAAATGACGATTACAAGAAATGGTCACAAACGGACAGAGTGATTACTATAGGGCTTCCGCATTGCATGCGGGCCCTAATAATATCTATCAGGGCTATATACTCGGAGAATATTTTTATATGTAAATTTATATCTTTTTGTAAAATAGTATAAAATAGTCAAGAATCAGGTAATTGAAAAATACAAGATCATTAAAATATTTTAACTCTAATAAGAACATTTGTAATAGCATTTCAAACTCTATAGTCCTTATGTTACTGGTAATATAATAACAAGTTTAGATTCATACTTGGCTTTTTAATTTACCTAACTAGTAAAACACATCAGAAGAAATGCTGTTTCTGAAGTTGAAGCTTTAAGACAATATTCAAGTTCTTTTAAAATACACATGATGCCTTAATGTGTATTTGACTTAATACCATCAACTTTAAGGCAATAACAAATATGTCAACATATAATATGATTAATCTTATGATGCAATACTTTCAGATAATTTTTAACAGTAAACAACTGTTATAATTTCAGACAGGGAAGTCATTATAGCTATAGTTTTTATTCAAAGTCAAAAATAATTGGAAAGGCACAAATAAATATTTTAAGTATGGCCAATAATTCCATGATTGTGAGAGCATTTGATTAATATTTCTGAAGCCATCTGTGGAATATTGTAAATAAAGGATTATAACGGTTGATAATTATTGGTGTACTTCTCTATAGCGACTTGTTCAGGTGTGTGTGCAAAGATCAAAGTCTAATTACCCATGCTACCTTTCAATAAGACCATCTGTATACACATTCAGTCTTTAACATTAGTTTTTTTGTCCCTATGACCTTACTTCTGCTCTACGACTATACCTAATGTCTGAATACTGTCCTAACACAATAGATAAACACCTTTCAATAAAGATTTATGTCATCAAATCTTTTAAATGCTTTTGTTCATAATTGAATTTTATTGAGTCTATCATTGACTAGCAGAAATGAAAGGGTTGCTCACAAAATTTTAGAAGTGAAAGAATTTAACATTCTATAAGGTATGTTTGTGAGTAAGCAAGGTAAGAAATTCGACCGGACCCGGAAAAGCTGTTTATAGTCTTTAAATAAGCTTTAATAAGACTCATCAAAATAATAGGCTATACAATTTTGTTTAGCCAACAATTATAGTAGCATGATTTATTTGGCCTGTCATTTCTATAAGACAATTTTATAATTAAAACTGAAGTGAGAAAATATCTTAAAAACTGTATTAATGAACTATGTTCTAAAACTGTGATGATGAGCTGGGTTTTAAAACTATGATGATGAAATGTGTGCTAAAACTGTAATGATGAACTGTGTTCTAAAACTGTGATGATGAACTGTGTTCTAAAACTGTAATGATGAACTGTGTTCTAAAACTGTAATAATGACCTGTGTTCTAAAACTGTAATGGTGATCTGTGTTCTAATACTGTAATGAAGAACTGTGTTTTAAAACTGTAATAATGAACTGTGTTCTAAAACTATGATGATGAACTGTGTTCTAAAACTGTGATGATGAACTGTGTTCTAAAACTGTAATGGTGCACTGTGTTCTAATACTGTGATGATGAACTGTGTTCTAAAACTGTGATGATGAACTGTGTTCTAAAACTGTAATGGTGAACTGTGTTCTAAAACTGTAATGATGAACTGTGTTCTTAAACTGTAATGATGAACTGTGTTTTAAAACTGTAATAATGAACTGTGTTCTAAAACTGTAATGATGAACTGTGTTTAAAACTGTAATGATGAACTGTGTTCTAAAATTGTATTAATGAAATGTGTTTTAAAAATCTAAGAAATGAAGAAAGTTATAGTCTTTTTCTCTGATGATAATCAGTTGTCCATACACACATATATGTACTGTATTAGTATTACACATTAGAAATGACATGGATATTTAAATGTTTATTTTTTCCACAAGACAAGACCAGGAATAGAAATAATTATTCTTAAGAATTTCTTCCATCAAAATAGACAATGTGTTAGTTTAAGATTTCCATCATCAATATAGCATTTTTCTTCTCGGTCTTTGAACCAAATTATTACAGAGTAGTATAATAATTACGGGATGCAGGGGACCAACCACTGTTTAAAATAACGTTTAATTTCCCTACGTCTTCCCTTGACAAGTCAGAGCAGGGATTCTGTGTTTCAATGACATTACAAGAGACTCCCAAGCCTTTGTTGAGAAGCATTGCTACAGAGAAATATATCTAATACGAGACCCGCACCACTGTGCAGGAAATTATCTCCCTCCTTCAGTATTATAACTCTTTATTCATTGAGCTATGTGTTTTCTTGTTACAGCAGATCTTCATTAAAATTTGTGATTTCTATTGAATTTTTTTTGAATGCTTTTTAATGCCATAAAGCAATAATTCTAAATGTAAAAAGTTTCTTAAGTCACCATGAAGAATTATTTTGGAATGAAAATTAACTCATTGTTCGCTTCATAACCATCAAATGTCCAAGTTTCTTGTTATATTTTTTCATGATTTTTTTTAAAAAAAATTATTATTTAAAAAGAATTTACATTTGGTAAGGCAATTAGCAGGCCCTATTAAGATAAAATACATTTATTTAGAGTTGGCACATATGTACAAGCAAAACAATAAACATGAGCTCTAGAGAGCTCTTTTAATAAACAGACTACTATTTGTATATATTCTATTTGTATATATATGAAAACATATATACAAAGAAAAAGCAATGATATTTAACTTGTATCAAATAAACAGACATATAATAGCCAATGATGACACTGACAACCATCAAACAGCGATACTGTGTTGGACACACATTCGTGTTACATCCCATACAACACACACATCTACCAGTCCCGTACAACACACACTCAAACATGCAACAGATTAATTATTGTTGTCTCTTGTTCACAAATCCCTAGCAGATCTCTCGTAAAAACACTGAATGCTAACATGCAATGGCAGCCATATTTTGCATGTCTGCGACATATTTAAGGTTTTGTGGAGGTTAGCGACTAGTTTACGTGCTTTATATGGTTACAGTTGCGTGAAATGAAGAGGAAATCATCACCTTGACTCCTATTGTGTTTCAAATCACAGAATGTTGCACAAGGCTCAAAACATGATAGCATATTATGTCATGCTGCAATAGTGCTCCAAGGAATTTAAAAAGTTTCATGATATCTTGAAAGGGAAACTCCTTTAAATTCAATGGATATTTATACTTAAAATTAATATAATACTTTCTTCCCTGCTAGTTATTTTTTCAGTTTTAACAGGTTTAACGGAAAATGAAATATTTTTCCTCTCTATTTCAGTTTAATTTAAGGTAATTATAGCATTTTGCAATAAAAATAATTGCTATTAAAGCTATTTGCAAATTGTTCTGTTCATTATGACCAGGATACTCAAGCTTGTCACAATAGGTGTTATCCTTTAAATCTTATAGACACCATTACAAAGAAGTGAAAACTAATAACAGCAAGGGAAAAATTATAAGAAATGTTGGCTAAAATATTACATACAAAGAATTGAGACTTTTAGGGATGTGTTTTGCCTGCATGAAGTAATAAGATATTTCTTGTTGTTGAAACATACATTTGTATTTTTGCATAAGTTTCAACTCTTTGATGCTGAAGAGGCTTTTTCTTGGGTTATGGCCAATATGCTTAGTAAAGTTTTTTTCTGAAAAATAATCATTGCAATGCTTCAATGAAACCATACACTTCTGTGTTACAGTATATAATTCTATGTTAATTTGATGAGATTTCATTCTTTAAACCATTCTTGTACATTATTGCCAATCCTGTATCTCAAGGCATTCAAAATAACTTACACTGAAAGTAACTTTTTGTCCTGAGGTAGCTGACGGCAAGTCTTAAAATGGAAAGTTTATCTAATTTTGATATCACACTTTGTTCAAATGGCAGAAGGCTGGCTAAATGATCCAATTCTGAGTTGAGGCGTTCTCGATGTCTTTTACTGGGGTTACTCTTGGGAGGGTCTTTGACAGGAGTTTTGACACTGCAAAGAAAAAAAATATAATTGGTCTTTTTACATAATGTTGAGAAAAAATCAATTAAAAACACAAGGCTCTAGTATTTATAAAATTAGTTCATTAATACTGAAGTTGTCTTAATTAAATTTAAGAAAAAAAAAACTTAAACTTTTTTCTTGTTTCCACAAATAAAAAAAATATCAATTGCAAAAATATTGTTGATTTCTTTACATATTCTGTCAATTATAAAGAAAACATTAGACTGTCATCACATTGCCGTTTTATAATATAAGCGACATTAACCATGTAATTGGCTGTCGCAAAGTTGAAGTCCTAGAAAACACTTCACAAATACTTGTGGTTACCCAGATGTGACTCTTCACATTGAAGTGCTATTGACTATTGAGCACCCTTTTAATTCCAATAGAGTGTTCTTCAGTTTAATTGTAAACACCCGTCACTAAAGAAGACATCAACTTTTTAATGATAACATAACACACTTGATTCACAATAAAAAGTTGTTGTGGCATCCTTTTTCCAAAGTCTTTATCTTAAATGGAAGTTTTCTGCTTCATTCAACAGAAAAGCTATAGTCAGAAGATCTTAGTTTTCAAAAACTTTTTCGATATAAGTAGCCATGATAATTTCAGAAAGGTTTTTTTAATTCAGGCTTAAAATATTTACCGGCACTTCTTAAAATTTAGTTTTACAACTTTTTCTCCCAAAGTTTAAGGTGGCAGGAGATAGAAATAAAACATATTTCAATTTCAATGCTTCAAAACAGTTTTTGACTGGATCCTCCATTAAGGTTGAATATTTCCTGGAAAAAGTCTGTATCAGCTAATTGAATATTACAACTTAAACTTCTTTAAAACATAATAAGGATGCAGATTGTTTGCTCACTATAATCTACAACTAAAATGACTTTGATATCTAGGAAATGAACAACTAGCCTATTTTTATTTTCAGATTCTTCATTTATTTGTTCTATTTTGCTAAAATTTTGAGTTGGAGGATTAAAATATGCTAGCTTTATCATACAAATAAGCTAATACGTATACCTTTGTTTTAAAATCTAAATTTATTTACAACAACTATGATTTTAATGTTGTTTTTTTATGCAGATATAAACTATTCAATCAAAGAATCCCTGTTTACTGTGTTTGTTACATAAAAATTAAGACATAATCTGATGGCATTTTGACTTTCAAAATTCATGTGATATTATTCTTAATATATTTTCATAAAGAAGACAAGATTTTATCTTAACAGTTGCAAAGACAGCATCCGCAGCTATATCAATTGGTTGTCAGTGGATGGTGAAGTGTCACATCATTGGGGAGAGTGGGCCCTAGAGAGCTGGATCATCATCATCAGATAATAGTCATGTCGAAAACAAATTATTCCCTCATTACTTCATTTAGTCTTGTATAGTTGTGATTGTCCCCCCTGTGTGGAGCTCTCTTGTGATAGAAAGGCCCTTGACATCTGTTAACTAACTGTTCAGTCTTCAGTCGTTATTCTTGGTGAATTGTGTTTCGGTTTTATGTTTGTTCAGATTCCTTTGAGAAATCAAAGCAAATAATTCAGTCTGTGAGCCTTTCTGATCTAAAATGAAAAATAAATGACTGCCCAGAAGGGCCTCTCTTCAGATGATAACTGTATTTGTTTGTTTTCCCACAAGAAAAAATCTGAAGTGATTATACTATATATAGATGTATGTAGGCAAAAATCTGATTTTCTCCATTCAGGATTTTATATTTTGTCACCTTTAATTACCCATTTTGCTTTTGATCTAGCCTGCTATAATTCTCCTGTTCATGAATTTTATTTTAAACCTTTTCGCATACAAGTTTTACATTTTATGTCTATGTAGTGCACATAGACTAGAGACAACCATTGCCTGAAAATTGAAGCCAATAATATGGTGACTTTTTGTCAGCTTTTTTATTTTATTTTTGAAAATATTATTATCATTTGCATCTAACAAAATAACTTTTAATTTTAAAAAAATAGTTTCATGTAAGCACTTTTTTCCTGTACATATTTGCTTTTTCGAAAAAATGCAAAGATATTGTTCAAAAGTTAGAATCAACAAATCTTAATGTACAGATATGAATATTGAAAATTAAACTTAAAACCAAAGAATCCTTCATTAATGACTAAATCATTAATTTTCTTTCTTTTTCTCTCCCACCCAAGTTGTTATGAACTAAGTGACACCCCAGTTTTGAATAACTTATAAAACTCTAGTTCTGATAAACTAAAAGACTCCATAGTTGTGATGAACTAAGAGATGCCCAAGTCTTGATGAATATCTGATACCCAAGTCTTGGGAAACTAAGACACACCCAAGTCTTGATGAATCAGTGACATACAAGTCTTGATGAAATTAGAAAAATATAGTCTTGATGCACAAATTATATAAAAGATGCTCTAGTTTAATTGAACTTAGAGAACTCCAGCCATGATGAACCAAGAGAACTCTAGTTCTGATGAACTTAGCCACGCCAACTATGATAATCTAAGAGAACTCTAATTCTGATGAACTATGCCACTCCAACTATGATGAACTAAGAGAACTCTAGTTCTGATGAACCTAGCCACTCCAACTATGATAATCTAAGAGAACTCTAGTTCTGATGAACTTAGCCACTCCAACTATGATAACCTAAGAGAACTCTAGTTCTGATGAACTAAGCCATTCCAACTATGATGAACTAAGAGAACTCTAGTTCTGATGAACTTAGCCACTCCAACTATGATAATCTAAGAGAACTCTAGTTCTGATGAACTTAGCCACTCCAACTATAATGAACCAAGAGAACTCTAGTTCTGATGAACTTAGCCACTCCAACCATAATGAACCAAGAGAACTCTAGTTCTGATGAACTTAGCCACTCCAACTATAATGAACCAAGAAAACTCTAGTTCTGATGAACTATGCCACACCAACTATGATGAACGAAGAGAACTCTAGTTCTGATGAACTATGCCACTCCAACTATGATGAACCAAGAGAACTCTAGTTCTGATGAACTTAGCCACTCCAACTATGATGAACCAAGAGAACTCTAGTTCTGGTGAGCTACGCCACTCCAACTATGATAAACTAGGATATTACACATATAGTATTATGATGAAGTGAAGCCAGTGTCTGCAGTTTTGATTAACAGAGATCTTACTTATATAACAATGTGTTTTGCAAGCTTCTGTCAGAGCTCTAAGTAAGGCGTACATAGGTTTATAACATTGAGAATATTTTTGCAAAATTAATTTGAAAGGCTGCTAAGGTCATTAGGGAACTTGTCACTTTGCACATTAACAAGAGTTATCCTACAGAGAATCTTATCAGTGTAATCAGGAGAGCAGTTGTCTTCCCACAGTGTAACTTCCCCTTGTCAAATACATAATTCAACATGATGGTTCGCATACAAAATTAACACACACATAAACATTCTATCTAGTACACTATCTGAAACTCTATATAAAATCATTTGATCTTGCTTAGTGGATAGGATGTGGGAAAAAATCAACATGCAAAACTAATTTTATATTTCAATTTCTGTACTGAGAATGCTGTGAACCTCGGGGACGAGTGTGTTCTGTGTCCCAATGCCCGGCGTTTTTGTCCAACGGTTCTGATTCGATTTGGAATGCCGCTACATTAGCGTTAATTCAATTATAACACTATCATTATGAATGGATAAAAAATCATAACATGTTTTATTTCAAGCTAATATTTGTTACATGTCATAATTTATGATAGAAATTTTTAATCTGCTACATTACACAATATGACAAGATAACATTGTGTGCCCTGTAATTGATTTGGTACGCATGACAGGCTATATCTGGTGTGGCATCAGTGATACCGAGGGGGGTGCTCTCAGATCGTGTTCAGTATCACCTAGTATTCCAAGTGGTGAAGATGAAACCAGGACACAATGAGATCGTCCTCTACATCAGTCTTTTACTGCCTCATTTGTCTCCAGTTAAATGAAAATCCAGATGCTTATAATTTCATTTGAGACTTGTGAAATTGCCCTCGGCAATGTATCTGTTAGAATGATCAAACAATGTTTTTATAGACAAGAGACAAGCGCTCAGTAGCACAGGAGTAATCAAGTTTTGCAGCATTAATGTCAAATTCTATGCCAATTTAGTAAATTCATACACAACTTATTGCTGACTAGCATGCAGCATGTATCACTGCAGCGACCAAACAAGGGCCCTGGCCAAACACCACTGCAGTACCGTGGTTTAGTCTTGAATTTACTTTCCTCGTGGCGTACAGACAATTGTAATTATAAAATTGAATTTTTCATACCATGTGAAATGTTGATGCTATTTGTATGGCTGAATTTACAGTCAATGCGTTACCTAGACAATAACATTATACCTACGTGGCAAAATGAACGACATAAAAACATCAGATACCGAAAAATCTAATATGATGTAATATAATAAATCCTTGCACGGTAAGACTGTAGAAATCAATTTATCAAAACCTACTGGAAGTAAGAAATATTGCAACTTGTCTGCGATAAAACTTCATAACCTATCAAAGATATACAAACTGATACGAGAACATACATAATTTGAAAGCTTATTTCTTGCTTTCATATCAATTGACTATACACAAATCTATACAGAAATACTAGAGTACACACACATAGCCTCCTGCAAGAATACAAGTGTACTTTACAAATATGTTTGAAATAAATAACATGTTGAGTAGAAATTACTTGAAAAATATAAAGGAATATATATTTTGAACAGATTTTTTTATAAGGCATTATTCTACAGTTTTTGGAGCAGCATATTTACATTTTGTTCTACCATTCTTTTGAACACAAGTTAATTATTACATATTCTGTAATCTCCAGTGCATCATATTTAAAATAATATATTTTTTTATATCCATTGCTGTCAGATGCTGCATATTTGCAATGGATTATCTCTAACTTTTAGTACATTTACTATGTTTTACCCTATAATGTTTGCTGCACATTCATTATCTAATAATTTCTAAGGCAGATAATAAATATTTAGGATATTTATCTTTTAATCTATGATGAATCATTTAGTAATTTCAGGTGCAGTAAATTTTATTCTATAGTTTCTGATTCAGAATATTTACAATGTTTTATCTTATTATTTCTGAGGGAGAATAATAATGATTTAGGCAAATATTGTTTACAACTAATAAATTGGTAAGTTCTGGTGCAGCAAATTAACAATGCTCTTTCCTATAATATCTGATGTAGGCTATTTACTATGTATTATTTTACAATTACTTATGCATGCATTATTTTAGCGATGTATTATTCAATTAATTGTGATATAGCAAACAACATATTATCCCACATATTATTCTTTACGCAGTAATATTAACAATGCTTTATTCATTAATGTCTCATACAGTTAATTAACAATATACTACCAGTATCTATATGTTGCCATATTTTCTCTTGCAATACATTTATAAAAAAAATGTACATCACCTAATTTCTAAAGATGTATTTTATCATATTATAATTATCTAAAGCTGTCAAGTATTTTACAGGCTAAGTACACAAAAAAATGTCTCTTTGTTTAGAAAACCTCATTTACAAACTGTGAGAAATCTAACACATTAATTCTGTCATTTCCTGCAAAAATGGAGAAAACTTATGAGCAGAAAATAGAAGCTACTACCGCTGGAGAAAATAGCTATAAATATTCATATAGTTTTATCAATGCAGCCGCGAAGAGGAAACGCTGGACAGCGGAATAATAGCACAGTGGAATATCATCAAGTACGATGGCTGTACCATCGGAAAGCAGTTAGATAGATTGATGGGAAGTTAAGTTAAGATGCTGCCGGACGAAAGGAAGTGCACTAATTATAGGTCCAAACACGCCATAAGTAGAGATTGTGTGTCTTTGGTATGGTCAGTAAACGATTTTACAATATATACAATGTAGCAAAATGTAACAGCATTGATGTCCAGCCATATGGTCAGTTCAATTGTTTAATGAATAATTTATTATATAGGTCATTGATTGAAAAGCACATCTCTTAAAATGACCTTAATTTCAATATATTGTTTTAAATTTAAATATGAACTAAAGTAACCATTTAGAAAACTAAGGAACATCAACTATAGAGAATACGTAATCTCATCATATTTTTCAATATTACAACAGAACATATAAGTTTTATTTATGTGCTTACCTAAATATTTATTTTTTAATGAATTTTATCTTTTACTATATATGCCTATAACGAACTTTGAACTTGGCCACAACTATGCAATATGATCCATTGATCCTTGATCAAATGAATTAAATATCTTCTGAACTAAACATGCTATCTCTTGCTGAGTTTAAAATTATAGTGAAACCTGCTCTAGCAACCACCTCTATAAAGAGACCATCTGTACATAAAGACCACTAAAATCAGGTCCTTAAAGTCTAATTAACTTATTTTTACCTGTATATAAAGACCACTTTTTTCTGATCCCTTGGGTGGTCTTTATAGACAAGTTTGACTGTACATCATATTAAGAAATAAATTCTAAAGTTTGTTTTCAGATTTTTCGTATATATGTGGAAGTTAGACTTAATTCATGACAATTTCACCATATTACAGATAATATATTTCTATAACATCAACTTTGACATGTGCAAGGTCTTTTCATGCATATGATGTTAAAAAAAAAGTGTAATGAAAGCAAACACGCTAAAAAATCAATTCTCATCAAGATCCAATGAGACTCTGGGATAGGACAATTGTACAAATCTAGCAGCAGCAGAAAAATGTCCCAGTTTGATTTAAAATGATTTCAACAATCTCCTGCATGGTCAAAAGGTTTCATGGAATTTGTTTAGTAGGATTAGTGGAGTGAATTTTAAAACTATGTGCTTTATAAATCAATGCTAAGTTATATGAAGAACAATCGCTGCACATAAAATTGAAAAACCGTCGCAAATACTTTCTATCAGGTGTTTACACCATTTATTTACTCTGCAATGTCATTAGAATTTAATGTATATTTATCTTCTTGTACACCATTCATTTACTCAGCAATGTCATTAGAATTTAATGTATATTTATCTTCTTGTAAAAGTATTTCATGTGGGTTCTTACATTGTTCTAGCATCTTTTGCTGTGCTGAGCTTTTTGAATTTGAAATAAATTTACATAAACACTTATGTATATTCATCAGTTGAGTATATAACTTACAATGCAAGGGAGATTATCATTGAGCATGTTTCCTGGATCACACAAATGAACACAATGTACAAACGTTAATACATATCTTTATCTGTATAGACCTGTATGGCTGGAAATCAATTGTACTGTAAGGGAACTTTTGTCATCTTAAATATATACAACTTGACAACAGATGTGTGGATATATGCTTGTACAAGGAAACTTTTAACATGGAAATTCAGTTTAGATCTATAAAATATCTCTTGGTTGGGTATGATATTAAAATAATGGTCTGTGAACACAAGCATAATACAAAATTTCTTTACATTAATAATATATCAAACACTCTTTTATCACTCAAAACTAATTCTATTATGTTTGATTCTGACAAGACATTTGTTTTAAATCCAAGCTGTACTTCTCTATTTTTCCTCAACTTCTAGTCGCTATTCGACCATTTTTGCAGTTTCCCTAACCCTATTTGGTGCTTTACTGATTTTCTAACAGTCTCACTGACACAAAGACAGATCTGCCAACTGCTCTCTGCTTGAACAGAAATGGACAATTATTAAATTACAGAGGTAGTGACCTGATGATTGGTCAAGCATTGTCCACACTGATCACTTGACCACTGACCAAAGCATATTAAGTTACAATAGTAAAACAAATTGCACACATATTGTACTTCATCTTTTGTTCCCATACATCAATCAAGGGGCCACTACGGTGCCTATTTACCAGGTAGCCATTAGGAGCTATAACGGCCCTAGGAGGGGCTGCGACCCCTATAATCACCAACCCTAAATTTTCTTGCAGTGATCTGCAACTAGTGATTCTTTTTGTCCAAATGTTGTATGCTATTGATAAAGTTTTGAAAAAAATTTGATCTAAATGGGTCGCTAGGTACTAGAAGCCAAATGTTGTATGTAAATTCAAAGACGTGAATTATAAGAATTTTGGCAGCATTCATAAAGGTTACACCCTATGTCAACCTGTACACTATCTTTACAAACTCTCCAATATACAGCCTCTAACTTCCTCAATAAAACAGCAACTATTAATTTAAAAGAAATAAACTGTTGTTAGAAATCAAGAGGCAAGTCAATATGTTTAGAGAACAATGTGTGTAATATCACAGATTGAAGATGGTTGGTGACGTGTTTTATATGATGAAAAGTATTTGACACATTCATCTGTCAGAAAACACATGGTTTAAAAGTTTATAAAGTAAATAATGTCTTACTTATAAACACTATATGTGTTGTTCAGTATTCCAAATATTTCTAGTTACTAAACGTCACTTTAAAAATTTCTATTTCCTGAATAAGATAAACAAATCACAATCAATGATTTTTCTAAAAGTAAATAATAAACCATCATCACCATTTGACTAGGTGTGTGATTAAAACACCACTTGTAAATATGTATCATTACAGCACCACTTACATATGTGTGATTACAGCACCACTTATATATGTGTATGTGATTACAGCACCACTCGTATATGTGTGAGATTACAACACCACTTGTATATGGGTGTGATTACAACACCACTTGTATATGTGTGTGATTACAACACCACTTATATATGTGTGAGATTACGGCAACACTAGTATGTGTGTGTGATTACAACACCACTTGTATATGTGTGAGATTACAACACCACTTGTATATGGGTGTGATTACAACACCACTTGTAAATGTGTGTAATTACAGCACCACTTGTATATGTGTGTGATTACAACATCATTTGTATATGTGTGAGATTACAACACCACTTGTTTATGTGTGTGATTACAATACTACTTGTACATGTGTGTGTGATTACAGCACCACTTGTATATGTGTGTAATTACAACACCATGTGTATATGTGTGTGATTACAATACTACTTGTACATGTGTGTGTGATTACAGCAACATTTGTACATGTGTGTGTGTGTGTGATTACAACCCCATTTGTACATGTGTGTGATTACAACACCACTTGTATATATGTGTGATTACAGCACCACTAATATTTGTGTGTGTGATTAAAGCACCACTTAAATATGTGTGTGATTACAGCACCACTAGTATACATGTTTGTGAATACAACATCACTTATATACCTGTGTGTGATTACAGCACCACTTGAATATATGTGTGTGTGATTACAGCACCACTAGTATATGTGTGTGATTACAGCACCACTACTATATGTGTTTGTGAATACATCACCACTTGTATACCTGTGTGTGATTA
>JAUMGZ010122102.1:0-17322 GCA_032359645.1 Pododesmus macrochisma
GGACATACGTTCTGTATACGTTAGATTCGTTGTGTATACGTTATGTATGCGACCAATCCACAACAAATTTGATTTTTTAGGTACCCGGGTCGACGTATGCCGGCGTATGGACACTTTTTCAAAAAAAAATCATTCGTTCGGCATACGTTAAGTCCATACGTTGTAGTGTGACAGGGCCATAAAGGATTTATCACAAATTTTCTTTAGCATACTATAATATGATTTAAGCAATTTAAATTGACCTCCAAAATGGCGGACTGTGACATCACGTGCAATTCTAAACTAACTAAGATACAGAATTGCTGTTCAGTTTTGACTATGTATCTATACGATTTTATTAAGGTAAGGGGATATCAAATTCTAGTTTTACCCTCTTAAGATTTCAGCCGTAACATATACATATCGGTTTTAATAACATCACGTTTTCTTTTCTCAATTTCTTGTTTTTACCTTTGATCCAAAACTATATAATATGAAGTAAGGACAACTGATATATAGCAGAGTACAATGTATTACTAGTCTATTAAGTGACCTGTTTATTGATAAACTAGAAGTTGTCATTACGTTATATTCATTGCTGATTATAAAGTACTTTGTTCATAGTTTATGGAGATATCAAAAATTTATTGTTTGGCAGGTATTTGCTTAATGTATTTTATTTAAAGGCATATAAAACGCACAAATATCGTTCATCTTTTGCAAAGTTTACAACATTTCTATTTTTTATCAAAATAAAACATTTTATTTTATTGAGCTGAGATTAAAGGGAAGTAACTCTCATGTTTTACTTGAAACGTAATCCACACAACTTTATGTTTATACACGATGTATTATTTTTCAGCTTTACTACTCACGATGCAGTTGACTACAAACAAATACTTTAATGGTCAACCAATATATAATTTACGAAAAAGGATCAATCATTATTCCTTAGCAAATATAAATACCCATGAAAAACCAGATTTGTTAGAATGAAGAATAAAAAAATAAAAATTGCAATGTTTATTGCATACATATATTGACATGCAGTTTTTGGAAAGAACTATTAATACAAATGTTGTAAAATTTCTTGTAAAGTCATATTAGAAGGTATTCAATCGTATTGTTATTAATGCATCTTAAATTGCTAATTCAGTTGTATTATCAATATAATCAATATACTTTGTTTATCAACAGCGATTCGATGGTCCACCAAGCTACCGTGGAGAACCTTACTATGTGGTAGGTATGCTATGAAGGGAAACGACAATAAACAGACAACCAAAGTCGAAAACTCGGCATACTGGCTTGTCGCGCCAAACATTGACGAGAATGTAAAATAATTGTTATCAGTAAATTATTTAAAATATAGAATTCAAAATGTATTTTTAAAACGGCAACATTTGCTTTCGCAAAATATACTTAACAAAATATTAACCCCTCGCCTCAGATAATAATAGTTTCTTGTTCATACAGATTACGCCTTCAGAAAGAAGTACGATAAAACTAAGACAATATTCAAAAGCCGCCAGTCCATGGGCAATGGCCAACGAATTGGAAAACGTGGGACGCACACTGAAAAAAGAACCGAAAATGCAATCATTAACCCATTAACATCGCGAACTTCTATAAAATAAACTAGAAGCGAAATAATGTGCTCGCGATTAAGTAAGCGTATCCTGCTGTCAATTTTATTCTATCAAGTTTGACTTACTCCAAAATAATGTCCGTAAATGGTCTTCTGTTTTGAGTGTTATTTGGCGACAGAACTTAAGATTAACCTTCTCTCTCACAGTAAATGTTAATTTCACTCTTTATTGAATGTTCATGTTAAAGTTAACAATAGGATATATCTTTCAAGTTGCAAATACATCAAATCATATTAAGGTTAAAATATGAAAAAACTAATATCATAAGAATTGCGAATGTCAGATGGAAAATGTTATAATTGGGATACGTTATTCTTAATCGACCAAGGGATAACAGATACCACATATTCGAATTAGCTATAACACAAGCAAACACTTAATAGTTATTCTTTCTAAATTACGAATAGTATAAATACAGTTACAATCAAGATTTAGAAATTAACACTAACATAAGTGCACTATATTTATTCGAAAAGCCGAAAATCTTTAACTGGTGAAAACATGGACTAGGCTAGATTTTAATTATAATATCCGGATAAAGGTCCTCATCCGTAATGGTATTTTCCGTAAATTAGCTGTTTCCTTTCCATAATTTCAAAAACAAACCAAGACGATATCGAAGAAGCCGTCAGTCCATGGACATGGGCAAACAAAAAGAAAATGTGGGACGCACACAGAAAAAAGAAGAAAATATACATTTATTAAGTAAAAAAAAGGAAACATAACGAACTCTTTAAAATAACTAGAAGCAAAACTAGGTGCTCACGATTGAGTCAGCGTTTCTTGCTTTACCTGTGTCACCCGTCGCGCATGTCATTCAGGTGTATGGCAAACCTTTCCAAAGGAAACATCTATGTCATCATACGAATATATCACTAATTACGTGACGAAAGAGCAAAGAGGAAAAACAGTTAACAAAATAAGAATTGAAGCAGCAACATTTTAATGATATTGTTTTGGTTACAGCAACCTACATACAGATCTCCTCACCACTCACCAGAACCACAGAGACGAGGTGTTCCTCATCACTCACCAGAACCACAGAGACGAGGCGGTCAAGAGTACAGGGTACGTAGTGTGTTGCTCGTTCATTGTATATGTCTTGTTATATTCCTTAGCTCGTTTCTTGGGATATTGATTCAAAATTGCTGCAGCTTGTAAGAACTTCATAGCAATTTTAGAGGGATGACAACTGAACTAGATGGACTGGCGACAAAATAAAACGCCAACATAAAAACACATGCAATTCAAATATAACGAATACAAAAATGCAATCTGAAACATGCCTCCAATAAATATGATATTTAAGCCAATTATCTGTGTGAGACAACTCAATCCAGAACTCAAGATATTGCATCGAAGCAGCTATCATTAATCGACGCTATGAAGAAAATGAATTTAGAATAGACAAGACTTCGGTCAATTAAAGCTACAGAGCAAAAAGGGTAAGGGTGAAAAATCACGATGATTATGATGTACAAAAACCACAACCCAACAATAATACAAAAACGTCTTGTTAAATGTGCGCGTAGTTCAAATTGGAAATTTAAATATGCATACAAACATGCGATCTTCAACATGTTTCCAACAAATATATTTATAAGAGGAAAGAGTCAATACTCTGTGTGAAACACCCCAATCCCGAACCCCAAATCTAGCTTCTAAGAAGCCGTCAAAGTCCGTCAACGAACTCTTATCGTATTTAGCTTTTTTATAAAGTGAAGCCCGTATACCAATTATATATGTTTTTGATTTAAACAATACTCTTCGTGTTTTGGCTTGCAGGGGTCACCACAGCCACAGTACAATCCGAATTACGGGAAACATGGCCAAGAGGTATGTTGAAAGAATGCTTATCCTTGTTAACACGGGACATAGCAGAATAATGACAAAATACGCAATGCTTTATTGTGTTGTGTTTTTTTTTTTAGGAATGCACCAGGTCATCCAATGATATACAAATACATCTTGAATATGTAATCTAATTGATAAACCGTTTCAGTTCACAATTTTATATTGTTAGCCATCAAATGTATTGACATATTAACATTTAATGCAAGGGGCGTAACTCTTCAGAGCATCTGAAAAACATTGCCCTGTTTATAACGTATTTAAGGAGGCCAAATCTAGTTCGAGTTTTCGTTCATTGCGATGTTCACTGAGTGACAGCACTGATTGTCAGCTGTCGTACAAAAATTTAGTCACGATTGAAATAAATTGGATAGAATAACCAAATGTTGATAATGGTATTATAATTTTATATAAACAAGTGGTATACAAAATGTTTTCAAAACACTGCTACTAGACAACATTGAATTTGAGATCAGTCATAAGGCGGTTTGTGTAAAAACAAATTGTGTTGTTAGCTCAAAAGTTTGCTTTTGAGACGGTCCGTTGTCACTATTTGCCTGGTAATCCTCACTTTGTTTTGCTTATACGAAAGATATTTGAATGTTGTACCTCAAATACAAAGATGGTAAAAAAGTCCTTTTGCATATTTTTTTTGATATTGGTTGAAGTGTAAAAAATACCATTTCTACGTGATATCCCATTGAACTCCATTTTAATTAAGTTTTTATTTTGAAACAGTCCCAATGTTTCACCAGTTCTGGTAACATGCCTTTTTATTTGCTTAAGATAAAGATAATGTATCAATTAACATTCTCTGTTAAGTAAAAGAAATTCTCTGTTGCAGATTTCTGGCAATTAAATTAGATTCGGCCTCCTTAACCTCCTTAAAATAATTGATAAAATCATCTGGTCGATTTGCTGAAAAAGAAACATCCACTTTATTCAGTTGTAAAACATATGCATTAAATGAGTTCATGTGCATAAGATTCCAATTTTGTTTTCAAAGTGTTCATGCATCTAAATATTCTAAAAATGAAATCGTCTATAATAGTGTGAGAACGATAAGAACAGATGAACAAAATGCTCAAGTATTCTTGTAATTATTAAACAAATCTATTATATTTCAGCGAGAGTTTAACTTGCCGCCAAAAAATCCAGTAAGTTTTTGTTATATATGTAGATAAATGTAGCACTATAGCTAGCCAGAACCCTATAGACATATCAAGTTTGTAAATATATATTACAGATAGAGGTGTTTTTGCTTATTCATATCTTATTCAACTTGAATACATATATAATATAATTATGTATACGAATGAAGAGAGGTCCAACACTTGATTTTAAAAACTACAT
Organism: Pododesmus macrochisma; assembly: GCA_032359645.1. NCBI lineage: Eukaryota > Metazoa > Mollusca > Bivalvia > Pectinida > Anomiidae > Pododesmus > Pododesmus macrochisma. Next base: position 4,833 of record JAUMGZ010122102.1, read on the forward strand.
TTCCTACGATGTTATGTAAATAAAATGTATTACATACTTGTGTTAATACTTAGCTACAATGATGGTGGGTAAAATTGTTTTTTTGTATTGAACTATATACATATATGTTTTTTTTGCAACATATGTGATCTGCATTCAGGTGGCTTTTTTATGAAGAAATAAACTTATGTAAGAAATGTTTCACTAATGGTTCATATGTGGTCTTAATTCAAGCGACTTTTTATGAAGAAATGAAGTTTTGTAAGACATAATGTCACTAATGGTTCTATGTTACGAAGTCAAAAGTAGTATACATTAGATACGGTTACTCTAAATAGATCATAGTTCTCTTCCCCAATAGGACAACTTTCTTTAGAGATTTATATACAGTTTATCTATTATTTCGTATTGCATCTCCTTGTTTTAAGAACAGACATGACTTTTTTCTATTTCTTCAATATTTCTCTATGCAAAGCATTTGATGGTTTGTTTTTCAGTACCCAAATAGCACGACACAGAAAGATTATGGAGATGTAAGTTTATTAAACATTCAGGTTGTATCTCTCTGAGTTTTTTAATTAACATAACATACGTTAAGTTTACTTATTGAAAGTTAATATTTCGATTTATTCAGTACATTTAGTATCAATACTTTTGAGCTATACTAAATGTTGATATACTATTTAAACATGTTATGTATAACCGCTTCTTTAACAATGTATACAGTTCATTACGAATAGTAATGCTTCATATAAAATTAGACTAACTGTTTAAATGAGTTTGATAGATATATCATTGTGTGATTAAGATCCTTTGGAATAATTCTAATCCTGGATTTATAGTGGTTCATAAAAACCTTCTTAATAACTGCATGCTGGCATATGTAATGAGTGTTTCAATCATCATGTATCAAAGCAATGCTTTCTCAATTCTTTTTCAAAACTTTCAATTATATATTAAAGTTAACAACAAAATCTTACTTATACACATACTAATTTAGCTAGCATGCATGATTGATTAGATTCTAATCTTCGCATACAATTCTTTGTAACTAATGTGTATATATAAAATTTCACGTGCATGATCATTTACTTTGAAAACATATGTTGATATCAATAACTGTGTGTGCCATTTTTCAGAAAGCTAATATAATGAATGACGTCTAAATCAGACTAACTGACGACCATTCAGAACGCCGACACATATCAGAGTACAATAAAGGCACTGAAAAAAACCAATCGGAACACCTCGGGTTCCCTATCGCTCTTACCGAAAATCATTGACCGAGGAATTCCGAATGGGCAAAGAACATCACAAAAATATGTGAGGCCATCTACCCCTACGGAAACGACTTAAAATTGGGACGTTCATAATATGTCAAAGAGATTACCATAGTTGTTGAATTGTTAAACATTTTTGTTTGTATACAATAAACCCTTTCTCTAGAAAAAACATACTATAACAAGTTAGCAAGTATCTAAAGATTTGTGATCATGTTTCACGTAGTTGTCAATGAAACAGAATGCAAGCAACATATTGCCTGATGCTTTATTGACAAGAAACTTTTTTATCAATTCCTTCAATTTCTTTTTTCAATTTTGTTTAGTGGTCACAAAAGCCACAAAATGGACAATACAACCCTGACTTTGGCAGTCCAAGGGTAAGGAACTTACAATAAATTAAGAAAATGTATTTAATCATATATATTGGTACACTTATTAATGTATTATTAATTCAATTCTCAAATAAATATCAAAGATTATGCATCAATATCTTTTGAAAGTAAATGCGGGTAGCAGCTTGGTTTGTTCAGAACTATATGTATTATAACCCACATAATTTATGCAAAACGTGTGTGGCAATAAAAATCAAATAGCGAAGTGTAAATGATAAATTGAATTCTACTTATTATACAACTACGCACGATGATGATGTTAATTGTAGACGTATTATACAATTGTGGGTTAAAATAAGATAAATGGAATAAACGGAACAGAAGACTTTGACAAACCAAAAACAGCTACATAAAAAAATTCAGCACAAGCATAAAAAATATATCAATTAATGTCATAACACTCATCAAGACTAGTTAAGCATGCGAGCTTACTAAGGAGAATAACAGACAGTGTGAGTTAAACCAGCCAATAAGAGGGAAACTTTCCCTTGTCTAAGTAGTGCAAGAGGTCTTAATTATTTACAAAAAGTTTGTAATCTAATAAATATTCTTCATTGCGTGTCAAGTATTTTATTATGTAAGCTATGTACTACTAGGGATAACATTAGCCTACAGCCAATTATACTCCATCCACGTCGATAGAGAAACATGATAAACATTTGAATGAACCTAACATATACCTATTATACAGTAATTCTCTGTAACTAACGACTACACACTTATTGTCAAACTTATTTATGGGAAAGTTTTGTTCTTTGCAGAGAGAAAATCCAATGGTAAGTATAGCATAAACAGATTCTCAGATACTACAACATCAGAATAACTGACGTATACAAAATGTGAATCTTATTAATTTAATTAATATATAAATACAATTTTCAATATTGTTCGTAAAGCATAATGAAAAGCAAAGATAACATAAAAATATTTTCGGTTATGTCATCTTATGAATATATCATACACGAGAGTGTCCAAGAATGTGAAAATAAATGATTGTGATCAACAAAACAATTATCGTGTGCACTGTTATGTTTGAACGAGAAATTGAAAAGCTTTGCCAAAGTTCATCTGTTCTGTATAGAGCCTTTCAAAATTTCATCCGATTTAATAACACTTTAAAAAATGAATCAATTCATGTGTTAATGAATGTATATTATATTTTAGACTTATAGAATAACGACAATTAAATTCTGCACTTTTAAATATCAAAAGAGTAAAATTTTTAAACGTGCGGAGAAAATAAGTCCTCGATTATATATTTCAATGAGCATCGAATGTAAGTTAATGTTTATATTAGCGGTTTTTAAACAATATTATTATGAAAGTAATCAAGTGTGATATATTATAACATAAACGAAGTAAATCGAATGCATCGTCGTTTAATATAAGCGTTAAATTACCGAGTAAGATATCTTTAATGATGTTTACGTATCACAAAAACATTTGTATATTCTGTTTAATAAAATTTATAAAATAGTAAACACAACTGTGTAGTCGGATCTCCTATGTATAATAAACATGTGTTATTATTTATTTTGATAAGTTTCAGGATTAATTTATAGTTGTTCTTTTATGACAACCGATTTTAACGTTTCAATTGGTTTTACTCATTCCTTTAATACAATTGTCTACCTTGCTAACTTTTCAGAGACTATGAGTGATATTGTGATATCAAATGTTATGTATTCGTGTTCGAGAACTTAAAAAGATTTCATATTTCTTAAGATACTTCCATAAATATTGATTTATTATAAATTTTATTATTGGTCTTTTTGCATCATTTTGCAAAACAATATATTTTCAACATATTTAAAGTTTCATGATGAGTTCAGATATACAAAAGAACGTCGGAATTAAACTTTTTGGAAATAAAGGACTCTGTGGCCAACGCATGCTGCTCGTGTTAAATATATTCTCTAGTTATTACGTTCGAACAATACTATAATATGATAATTTACAGTTTCAACAAAAGAAAATTATTTGCCTGATATTCTTCATTGATAAAAGTAAATTATAATTGATTATATTACATAACATTTGATATTTTATTATTTTTCTGTGTGATTTATCACTGTGAATTATTGAACTTTGCATTTATTTTCTGTTTTGCACAATTCTACTACTTATGCACACGGGCAGATATAAAGTATGTAATTTGAATACAATCTTTTAAATACTAACATTGAATACGTAACCTGCATACGTTTAAACTTAAAATGTATATTTGTTTAATATGGAATTTTATTTCATATTCTGTGTCACCAAAGATGTACTAAAATAACCTTTTCAATATAAATTATGTTTGTAACTATTTATACATAAAATCTTACTAGGTACAATTTTTTCTGAATATTTCACACCTCTAGGCAGAATACTTTTACATTTCTAAACTATCTGTATAATATGTCCTGACGGCATCTATATTTGCTGTGTATTTTCTTTTCTTGAATTGTAATTTTGGATACTTGGTTCAGGTGCGAATAAACCACGTCTCGTTATGTTTTAATTTACACAACAATTCAAACAATTTAAGTTTCGATAAACCTAACGTCTTAACTCTAAAATGTTATGAAAGCAAAAGTCAATAAAACTTGTTACAAAGGAAAGATACACAACTTAAGTTTTGAAATTAAAGTTAGTTAGTTCCGTGTTACAATGACAACAGCACGAACTACACAAACACACCCGGATAGCTATAAATCAAGCAATAGGCTTTATACTGAGTAAAACGTTAGCACAGAGAGGTTAAAACGTACAAATAACCAGTTAAAAAGTTACGCTCTGCCCAGAAAAATAAGAATGACATATATTTGTTTCTGCAATACTGATATTGCAAGAAAAACGAACAAAACAGGAATTGTAATTTCAAAAAGAAAAGCATTATTAGCATTGTTATTTTTACAAATGAATGAAAAAGCGATCATGTTTAAAATCGTTTTTCCTTTGGTATTTTGCGTAATTTGAATTCAGGTCAAATTGTAATTAAACTGAATACGCTAGAATATTGTTGATGCATTCATACGGTTCTTATTTATCTGACTGTTCAATTTAATATATATAAAAAGTTGTCAAAGGTAGAATATATACCATAGATCGAGACGACTATTGACATTGAAAGGGACACTATACATGTGTACGTGTTAAGTACTTAAAGTCACATGGTATAACCAAACCTCGACAACGCAAACATCGAGTTAGAGACGGTAGTATATGTCATAGTAAGCTAAGAAATTTATTGGTATACAACAGTTCTAAGTAATGCTTTAAAGGAATAATTTTAAAATCGATACAATATTTACAGTGATAGCTATTACCTTTATTGGATTATAAAGATAACATTAATCAAGATATCGGAAAATGGCGTATTATATACGAGGATATACTTCGCGTATTAACAGGTTAAATGAAAATGTTAGCGACCATATGAGCAAGGTCAATCGCGTTGATAGTAGAACCGACGTTCATTCCGCGAGAATAAAGGATTTACAAGATGAGATTCAGACCCTGAAGTTAGAAAATTATTCGCTCAAAAATGATGTTTATAGTATAAGATTGAATAAACCTGGAAATTATGTCTCCGATGAACTTCCACCACAGCAGGAGTTTGGTCGTCGATATTCAAAAGACCCTGGACCTTACCTTGACGAGAAGAACCCTCCAAGCTTCTACAGGGAACCTCCTCTCACAGACAGGGGTGATTATGACTCACGACGTCTTGAAGAGCGTTACCGACCACCTTCACCTCCCCTTACAGACCGAATCATTCGGGGTCAGGAAAAGAGGGAGATGGATCGGATAGAAATACATGACGGGAATTTCAAACCTTACTCAAATCACCTCCAACCACCTTCAAAATCGGTAAGCTTGTTATTCAAACAACAACAGCTTAGCCGTAGTAAGAAGTTTGGTCGTAGTCATAGAATAATGCTTAATGTCGTGAGCTTAGTCTTAGTATTTTTTTCACATTCGATTAGTCTAATAGGACATTCATATTCGCGTTATCATTCTACACATTTAACCATCTGTGAAACTGATTCCATTTTTCACATGATCTTAGCGATGTTTTTGATATATATGGCAATTCATTTCGTTGTCAACTATATAAATTGTTTGATTTCAACAGTTAACAACACAATCATCGTTCGTCATTGTAGACGCATTTACCACTCATCCTGAAAATATTTCAAACAAATCATTTCATTTGAGAAAACAAGTTTCATGACACTATCAATCCACATTATAAAGTACATGATAGTTGCCCATATGAGCCCTTTGTTGAAGGATGTCATTTCATATGATACGTTTCAGTGAGTTTCAATGTTGTCGAACATTTTGTGTTTATTTAGACATAATTTTACATGTTGCATATTCATATATACAAAATAACATTGCTTTCATTGTACGATGTACAGTCTTCTTTTCTGTATTTTATACATTACTTACATCTGTTTTCAATTCCTTTTCATTTTTCGCAATCAATCAAATTTCAGAATTTCTATATCTATCATCACAATGTACCTGATGACAATAGCATCGATTTCAGAATGTTGTTGATCCATATGCTCTGTGAAATGTGTACAGGGATTTATGGATCAATTTTACAAGGCTTCATTTGCACTGTAATGTTCTTTGTCTTCATCATTCAACTGTAACTTAGATTCTAAACATAATAATTCTTACCTTATTTTTAATGACTACGGTTTTAGTAAATATATCTGTCGGTTATGAGTGTTACTGCGTTTCCATCAACGTCCGTCTAACTGTATATGAGTGATGCATCATCAACCAATCTGGTCTTTATCAGTTTGACTGTTGTGTTGTTTGTTTTATATTTCTATTCCTGTATAACGTTTTTTTGGTTAGATTATTCCATGGACTTATAGCTTTCTAATGGCGTATTTATTGTCCTTATTTACTATCTACTCAGTTTTCAGATCTTTGAAGAGTTTATATGTTTAAGGTTTGCTATCGGTTTCGGTTTTGCAACTGTTGTCGTCCTGATAACTCAAATTTTCTTGTGTTTTTGTTCTATTTCTAATGATTGTATATCAATCTATAGTACATGAAAGAGAGCAATATAGTATTACATCGTGTTAACGTATATATTATACGTTGTTTCAGTTTACTTTCATTCAAGATAAGCAATAATGCAGCTGCATTGAATACATCAAATTAAAATTGCTCTGTTGCAAAGAAGTTTATAAGTAAAAGTATGAATGTTATACAACTACAATAATAGCAGTAATCACCACGCTAACATCAAACCTATATATGCGATTCAACCTGATTTAAATCATGAAAGTTAACATCTAATTTGAATAACGTTATCTTAAAGAGAAGCCTTGTTTGAAGAATTGTTTGTGGAACAAATATCTCCTGTCTAAATAAACTTAAAATTGGTGAGAGTGGACACGATAGATCTGTTTAACATAATATATTAGTTTATGATCAGCAATATTGCTACCATGGAGGATAAATTATGTTTACAAGCAACAAACCCTATACCTACATATGTCAAACCATTCACCCATCTTTATGAAAGGATATGTGATATTATTTACCGTTAAATGCATTAGACACAAAGCCATGCAATTGAATGTTTTCTTTGGATGTTGACAAAACCTACCGAGACTAACACAAAGACGTACATACAAACACGCTGCGTTATGTAGACCTTATGACGAACCTTAATCGAATGCAATAAGCTCAAGATCTACAGTATATAAAAGATTCACATTATTCTGGTGAACGAGCTTCAATAACAGTCGTGTAGATTTTGAAATGTGTATTTATCATTCTACAAGTTATTTTAATTTATTATCAATTCAGTAAGACTGTTATTGCTGTCCTTACGACCATCTTTACGTATGTTCAATCAAAGTTAGGTTTTAACGAATAATACTTGTTTATAACAGCAATGTTGTATGTATTCCCTTTTTGGATATGTTGCTTCTTTTGTCATATATGTTTAGATTACAAAACAACAAACAAAATAAATCAAACAAACAAACAAACAAACAAATTCTTAGTCTTCAATATACGTTATGCGTTGCGACTCCAATCTGTAGAATATTCAACCCATTTACTTACTCTCGCCGTGTACATTATATCTGATTCTTCTTACATCTTATCTAGCAAGTTTAAAAAAGTACGTCATACCTAGTTACTCGTTTTACGTCATACCTAGTTACTCGTTTTACGTCATATTTAGAATTCGAACAAAATACAGCATAACTCTTACTTGTAAAATACTTCATACGAAATGTATAACTGAGATGTGTATCGTGTAACACATCAATTTATGTGTGCTGTAATACGTGCTTACTTGCATAAAGTTTTTCTTATGCTTGAATTAACATATTTTAATTTAGTTGTGATGGTTGTATAACAGGTTTTTTCTTTGTTTGACTTGAACTTGTACCTAAATCAAAAATGAGTGGTCAGAATTAAGTTTCATTTCATTAATCTTTTTCTCGATTATTTTTTAGCCTATACGTTTTTAACACAACAATTTCCTTGTCTTCTTGGAGTATTAATTCTATTTCTTCTTCGTCTTTTCTTTTGTTTGTAAATCAGTGAACACAAAGAGTAGCTAATGTGTTACTACAATACAAAGATAATAGAGTTTTTAAGACTTGTTAAAGGTATAAATTGTACGTAAACACTATTGTACGTGTGTGGCAATTAATACTTTACGTGGGTTGTTATATACATAATTCTGATCATTACAGCCAATGATAGCAAGGTCTATAGAGGATCCACATCATCGATATGAGGCCCTTGTCAAGGTGTGTGTTTTTCAATTGAAATGCATTGTTTTCTGAAGAATTGTTGTTATAACGCACTTGAAATTAAAACAAAAACAAAATGAATACATGTATATTAATTTTACTAGCGAAGGACAATTACTAATTGTGTTTATCATTTTAATTGACTTAGTTGCGAGATACCGATGTGATAAGCTGTGTGTAAACGATTAAACATTGTTGTTTAAACATAAAGAACATTTTAGTTAATTTGAACTATAAGGTAGCGTGATAAAAATGTTCATTATATAAGTTTTACTCTATTGATCACGTGTTTTAATTGCAGACCAATCATCCAGTTGAAATGGTTCGTTTTAATATATATGCTGCTTTATATAATCACTAACTTAAATACGTGTAGCCTCTATTTATTTTTATATAAAAGATATGTATGACTTGACAAAAATATAAATATCAAAAGTCACTGAGAATATAATTAAACATTTCACAATTCATTATTACATAATCAATATTTTACTATGTATGGTTGCATTCTAATTGCAAATTATACATATATTTGAATACGTCAACGTAAAACCGAAGTATACAGGTTTATTAAACATTATTCGAGTCTATGTATAAATCAACATTTGTTTAATAAAATAATGTGAGTAAACGTCACTTTAGACACAATATATATGTAGTTAAGTATTCACCTAATTATGTATAATATATATACCAGAGTATCATCAGTTACTGAGAAACATGATTTGAATAAATTTATGACTGTTTTAATGAGAGTTTGTAATCGTGGCTTATATCGGACTGCTAATACAGTATATAATTTCCTTTTTTACAAACAAAAATTCCCTTTTGTCAACAAAGGAAATGTGAAAATATAAATGATTATAAGTGATTCAATATCAAGCGTTTTTTCAGTAACAAATTTCTGTAATATAAGTTGATTTTAATTATTTATGGTATTAATCAATTGTGTATTAGCTGTAACTTTGTTAAATCTTTCCGTCGTTTTATTTACGTAAACGGTCTTTTTTTCTTTCTGAGTAGTTCTTATAAAAATGTTTATTATTTTCTATTAACCTATCTCTGTATAGTTTTATATTTAAATTCTGATTGGGTTTTCTTTTCCTTGACTCATCAATGTTTATATCTATTTTTCAATAAAATATTTATCACATTTAACGAAGAAAAATAAGAGTTTTTATTACCATATATTTATTTATTTACATCGATGTTCGTAACGTCAAATATGATATAAGATGAAGCATTGTGTATATAAAATGTTAAAATAAAGATTGCTTATAAAAACGTTAACAGTTTTGATTTCGTATGAAGTTTTAAGCATATTTCAACAAGGTGTTTATATAGTGTATGCCTCCCTTTGAATACGTTAGTGAACATTTCTAGAAAGTGTAAGTAACTAAAGTATAATAACTGAACTATACATCATTAAAGATAATGGGTACAACGTTGCAATGTGAAAAGAGTCACAAATAAATAAAATATCTATAACAGACAAAACGCCAATTCTCTGTGTGAGAGAAACTCGTCCAAGATTACAGTCTTAGCTACGAATCTACGACTAAAAAAACAGTAAAATAACCTAGATACTTATTTAATGATTGATCATAAGCTGTATATTGACATCAAATTTAGTGACATAATCTCACTATAACTTACAAAAGACATGATACACATATGTCACATGAAATATATATATTTTCGTAACTGAATGGACACAAAGCAGAGAATAATTTGTCACATTAAAGATATGTACTTTCGTAATTGAATGGACACAAAGCAGAACATTATATAAAAGTGAAAGTGCATTTCATATACAAAAAAAAAAACCAATCTAAAGCATGCCTCCAATAAATGTGTAAATAAGAGGAAAGAGCCAATACTTTGTGTGAGACACCCCGTCCTGAACCCCAGATCTAGCTTAACTATCAGTTAGAAATGTAACATGTTCATCTGTTGCTTTCAATCATTTCAGAGTGCTCCGAATACTATACCACACGCAATCCACAGATATGAACCAGTGCACAAGGTTCGTTTGTTCAAAGCGTTAATGCAAACCATCTTATTAGATGCAGAAGAAATTGTGATTGAAAGACAACTCTCTCCCTTCTATATCTTTTATGCATATTGGTAACATTAATTGACCCTATGTCACAGTTTATGACCGTATCAAATTAGTCTCCGCAGTCTTGGGAATATGGTGGGGGTTTTAAGTTATATGGCAGGGTCAAAGTGTGACATAGTATTTTCACTTAACTTTATTTTGCTTTGTATTAGATTGTCTTCAACAATTTCCATACTCTCGACAAGGTGTTAGAAAAAAATATATTTAACACTCAATATACTAAGCACAGTTTTTCTTTGCGTCCCATTATTGTCACGTTATCAGATATCGTGTTGTCTCAATTATTGCCCTGAAGCTTATAGTGTGGTACCAAATTGTTTCCCCTTTTGGCTTTCCTTATTATATTTGCTTATGGTATGTCCATTCTAAAAACGGTCCGTCCATGTACCTTGGTTTGTATTGAATGTTCTTTTGATTCAGCTCAAGGAATGCCACCAACATAGTCTTTAAAAACCTATTCAGGTGATGTTTATGCTGTCTCAATTTCTAAATTCCAGTTATATTTCTTCTGTTTATGATCTATTAAGGTCGTTAAACAATAGAGTCATTTAAATCTGTTTTGTTTTACACTTATCTTTGAAAATGAACTTATATACAAATAACTTTATATGGAATGCAATAAAATATGTTTCCAGTAATTCAACTAATCTTTCAACAAAGTAGAGTGTTACATATATATTCTTCAAAGTTTTGTTTGTATTTCAGTGAATTTTGCTTTAATTTTGCCTTAAAATGAGTGTTGCTGTCATTGGAGTATTCTACTTCAACTGTGTTTATATATTAAGGATAGAAATAACCGAAATCAAATATGCCTATGGTTTCTTGACTTTTTTGAGTTGCGTTTTCTTGTGTAAATTTGCTGGGACATTCAATTCTAATTTTGTGACATTAACCTTGAGTGAACTTACTATCTCTTAAAATATAAGTTTACTCTTAAGATGTTTTATTTCAGGCGCGGTTACTTCTAATAAATCAGTTATAAAACTAGCCTATTTTTTTGTTGTGATGTTTTTTCCTTTTATGAATTTATTGCGTTTCTTATTAATTCGATGTGTCAAACTATCTCTTGCAATAATCTTTTATTTGATGATATTGATATTGTGTAACTCAATTGTTAATGGGTGGATTTGGATTTTTAAGCTTGGCAATTGTAAAGTTACAATTTTATCCTTTATTTGTTTTGTGACATTGGTTGTTTATTTTTGTCCGTTAATCTTACCTTGACGTTCTTGTTTTCTTTTCTTATCCAATTTGAATTGAGCAATGGTTTGCCTCACTATTACAAAAAACGTTTTGATAGTTAAATGTAAAAATCATGGACATCAAATGAAAGCTGTATGATGATAAATCAGAGGCATGCCATTATTGTATGCTCTGCCAGAGATACAAAAGTTCCTGGTATGTGAGACCTTAGTAGTTCTTGCACTTGTAAAATGCATCTTATTCTGGAACGCAGAAAAAAAGAGGTCATATATTAGTATCATTATGCACTTTGAATGAATTGTTACATTGTTGCATTTACATCAATGATAAGAACGTCATATAATTTAAAGTACCCTTGACTATACTATGAATAAAAATAATAACAGCGACTTCTTATCTTCTTCTGGTTTCGTAGGCAATTCTACCTCTACCGGTCATCGCATTTACACGTATGGATCTTATACGACGAGTTACTTTACGTTCTTGAAAGACAATATACCGCCATTTTCGAGTCCCAATCCGACGGACCATATTGATATGAGATGCCAATGAACGTATTGCTCAAGTACACACAGTGCCCGGGCTGCACCGCGAATACACAACCTCTCGCATCAAGATATTAGACATCCTGCGTGCTAACCAATACACCATCGAGGCCGACTTCGTAAAAGGTGCCGATACATCTTGCTCGCATGTGTGTAATTGACTTTCATATTCTGT
>JAUMGZ010122213.1:0-17321 GCA_032359645.1 Pododesmus macrochisma
AAAGACGATAAACAGCGCGGCGAAATAACGCTAATTATCGTCTTTTCGCAGCGAAATAACGATAAACAGCGGGGCGAAATACTTCGCTCCGCTAATTAGCGACTTCATGTTTTCGTCTTTTCGCGTTAGGTACCGTCGTCTTTTCGTTATTTCGCTGCAACAAAGCGAAATAACGAGATGACACAAATCAGCCAACACAGTCTTTGTATTTATATTGTATGCTCATTCAAAAGTTAACTTCACATGACCTTCATCGATGGTTGTCAGCAGATCTTTTTGCGTTGTGTTTTTGGAACAATCAAATATTTCCACGCATTTTTTTTTAGATAATTCTGCAAATTAGTGATTTACAAGAAGAAATAAACTAAAGAATACCCTAAAGGGTCACAAACGACATGATTTCAAATGAACAATTTAAAGAAGTTATCACATCTTGCAGAACTTAATCCAATATGACCTCCAGGACTTCTGATTGGCTTTTTTTACTGATTGTCAAGAACCGTTGGTCAGACCTTAAATAGTTCCTGCATTGTGTCCGATATTGCCGAGGTCAATCCATAAATGTCACAAGGGGTTCTTTTGGCAAAAACCCTTGGTCAGAATTTCACGAAACAGATTGCAGATGTTTGTTACATGATATTCGTTTAGAATGATGTTTGACTGTGACCTATTCCACCCAATATGGCCGCAAAGACGTCTGATTGGCTGGTACTTTTCAATTGTTTGTCGATAATATTCTTATCTTATAGTTACGCTTATATGGTTCCCTTCAGACTGTGCTAGATGCCGTGAAATTCATTTCTAATATGGCCACAGAGTTAAAGATTACCTAGCCCCTTTTTACTTTTATTGAGAACGCTTCGTCAGGTTGTCACACATATTGATGTAGATGTTCCTTACTTGGTATCCTTCCATAATTATATCAATTGTTAACGACTTCAACTATTGGCGACAGGGGTTTAGTTGAGCTTTGATTGTTTCGACTTCTCAAGAACGATTGTTAGATTTTCATTGGATGTATTTTTACATGGTCTCCTTTCAGAGGTATGTCGAATGTGCCGTCCTCGGTACAATATTGATACTTGGCATCTTATTACATTTTGTTATCAAGATTAGCTAAATTCTTGTATTTGCAGGTGGATGTTCAGGCTCGTGTGCTTCTTCTTCTTTGATATACTTATATTACAAAATGCAACGTGAATTTGATATTCTGTCGCTGCAATATACCATCATTGCTTCCTTATTAACTTATCCCTAAATTTAGTGTATAGCGAATCAAAGACAGCAATGCAACAAAAACATAAATTGTAATTTTTTTTGTATTTTTTTTTTTTTTTTTTTGGTTAACGTATTCAAAGAGACATTTCAAAATGGTCGTACCGCACTTACACAAATGAAGTAATGCGTTTAAATAATTCATTCCCTTAAATTTGACAAGCGTTTTCTATAGTGCGTGCTGCCTTTCAATTGTATAAGTATAATGACCACGTGCAATCAAATGGTATAATGTTATTCCAGAGATGAAACTTTATCAATAGTATATGCATGGATCACATTCCACTGGTCTCTCGTCAAAACATTTCAGGTTAAATATTAAAATCTGTGTTGACCATTCCATGCGTGAAAACTTTAAGGATCATTTGTTCTTTTGTGCGGGTTTTTTTCTATGATGTAGCTATTAATAAAAAAAATGCTATTTACATGCTAAAAAGCTCCAATGTCAACGGTAAAATACATTTATTTTACAATATTACTATAGATTATAAAATATACATAAAACGGGAACATCCCTAATCATAAATGAAGCAAGAAAAAAAATGCCTAATTGATAATTTATTGATTTTGTGTGCAGAGATGAATTTGATTATTGCATGCGATCGGACCATTTACGTCACTGCGAGATAGTTTAGTGTTTCTAATTGAGGTAAAAACCGGAAGTGTGTAAATTACCCGACATACAATATTGTTCCGCTACGTTCCTTTTCCTACGCTCCCTCTAATTTTATGCATTTCCAAATTACTTTGATGTCCTTAATATGATATGCAAAACAATTGGTACTTAGTTACCAAAAGGTCTTCTTTTCTTAAAGTAATGTTGTATTAAAATATCGCACTGCATTGATCGTTCGTGAACCTTGAATCAGTTTAAGAATATTGATTGACATTTACATGGCTGTATTACACGTATCACGCATGTGTTTTGCTAGAGAGTAAACGATGAGTATGAAAACTATCGTAAATACACAATGAAAGTTTCTTTCTTCCAGTTTAAAGATGTAATATTGTTACTCTTACAATAAGAAACGGGAAATTTATTTATTTTCTATCTTGTTTTTTATTTCATTTCAAAATTAGATCATGTGAAATAATTTCTTTTTAAATCGTATTTGCAGCAAATATGTTTTTGTTTTGTTGTAAAAATAATCACCAATGGATCATCGTAAATTTTATCAAAATCAAAAGCATTATCTTTTTACTTAATTCAAAGTTGACTTTTTCTTTCATTTATTTCTTAACATACATTAATTTTCTTCTTTCTATCATATTAAATATCACGATTATATCCTAATCTGACCAACTGGAAATTTAAAATTAATAACAAACATCGGCTATATTTAAAGCAACATAACATCGAAAATTAGCTGAAACACTGCGCACGTGAGGATATAAGACTAATCAACTTAACACATGCCATGGAAGATGACAAAATGTCGCTCACAAATTAAGATCTGGTAGACTTTTGCATTTGTTTATGACGGCAACATTTGGTCTTTATTGCAAGCATTTTACCGTAGCCGTTTCAATTCGCGCCTCCGCTACAAGAAGATGAATTAAAACTCTAAACAAAGTTTACTTGTTATAGATATACAAAGACAAAGCACGCCGTCTTGGTAATACATTTCATGACAATTACGTTATAATGTCTATAAAGAGATCGGGGGACTATTTCTCAATGACGGGACCTTCTGAAACCCAGATTTATTAACCAGTTAGCGTTGACACTAGCTGCCATATGGGGGTCCTTTAGGACAGCAAACATAAATTACCCGTATGTAAAGTTTGCAGCATCGGTGCGGTTGTGTATTTATGTATTTGCCCTTTTCTTTGATAGAAGCGATGATATGTGTAATTAGCGAGGTAATTAGTTTCTGGATTTCTGACAAGACGCGAGAGTAAACCGCGAAAATCCTTGTGATGGACGAGATTTGACCTTGGTTACAATGTTTACATCGACTATGATTACCATTATTATCATTGACATTATAACGTCTTATAACTGGATAATTTGGCATACATAAAATGCTTTTATTACTACATTGTACAGGGACGCTTCGGGTTTTTATGAGGGTTTAACGTCACTGCAACAATCGATCAGTGATATCGCGACGACATGCCGAGGGAGATAAACCGTGTACTAGGATAGGACGATACTTGACAACAGGATCGAGAAAATAAAGTAATAGAGATAGTTCGGTAAGAAAGACGAGTCTATGCAACGGTTATACGGCCTCTTTTTGAATTTACATGTGGAAATGTATCCAAAGGTTAACAAAAATCCCTGTTAATAAGACTGTCAGCTAAGAGTCCCATCCGAAGGACGCGCCAAACTTTCTCTGGCCTCTACTGTTCAATCTGTCCGACCTGGATGATTCTACTGCGTACATAAGCGCAAGCCAGAATAATTTTCTAGGTCATCGAGTCACTCCCACTCCCAAACGCGATAGATATAAATTAAAAGTATGCTTTTGCTTAATGGGGTATGTTCAGTCACCACGAAATTAAGAAATATATATTTTTTAAAAATGTATAAAGCCTCTTATTGCGTTTTTAAAATACAAAATGTAACAACAATGACTGGGAAAATATTGATTGTCATTTGTAGCAACTTACTGTAATCATGAAAAAATCCTTAAATATGGAAGCTGATTAGTGCCTCCTTGATTCTCAGTCTTTACCTGCCCCGAAAGTACGAGAATTCTAGAATTCGCCTTTCTTTTTCGTATTTCGACCTTGGAAAAAATTATATCTTTACATTTTCTCTTCTCCTTTTTATAAGACAAAACGTATATATGCAGTATTGTCATTGAATGTTGCATGCTCAGTTTCAATCAATGTATGTCCCTAATTTGTTCCTATAATTTATCGAAGACATGCGTTATAAATGCCTGTTCTCAAGATATGGTGTGACTGATAACACCATCAACGGTATGCATTGTTTGTTTTATGTGTATAAAGTAATTATCTAACTTCGGTATTCTTATTTTTCAGGTTCTTTCCTTCCCGTGGACAACATACATTTTCATTAAAATTGTCGCAAAGATAAGCGTTGAGAAAATTACTTTGATGCGATCAACGGATAAATCTATTTTTGTCTCATATGATGAATATTTTATGATTTGTCTTATCAGTTTAATTCAGTAAGGAAATTAAACACTCTACTTTTTCGTTTGTGAAGATGTTGAAAAGCGGTATTACAGACTAATTGGTTTTGATGCAAACGATGCAATAACCTGCATCTACACGAGTAATTAACTTGTACATTTCTTTTTGCTTTGTTCTCTGCTCATTTTCTTATAAATAATTTACCAAAAATGCATGTTTATCATACCAAATTTGGTGGTATACCTGCCAAATGATTTGCCGAATGGAGGACAGCATGTAAACCATCCCGTTTGATAATTTTTGCTATCAAGTCCAGTTCTTATTCCACTTATTTAACTCGAAGTAACAGCGTAGCAATATCCCTGAATATCTTGCACTGCAGACTTCGAAAGCGAGCCAGTACATTAAAGTGTGACCTTTCAAGGCCTAGCTTATTAACCACGTACCCAACATGCGCACGAGGGCATCCCTTTGAGGGCATGATATATACTCTCTTCACTATCGTTCGCTATTGTATAGTTATGATATGTGTAGAGATAATATAGTCATTGGAAACCCTTAGCCTGATGCGTCCTTGACATTTAGAGAGAAAAAATATTTAGTAAACAAAAGCATATGTTGCTCCCATCGCATAGCTCGAATATTACCTAAATGTACACGTTAACTACAAAGTACAATGGTATATTTTTTCGATGTGTAAGAGAAAGTATTTACGTTTGTTTCCGATTAGATAAAGATAAATGACGATATTTACGAATATGTTCATTGTGTGTGGCAATCGCCTTCAATGTCCCTTCAAATGAGCAACTTCAGTCATGAGAGCATAACTGTAGCATGTGTCAAAGCACCGCGTTCTCGCTCGAGTCATGTGAATGCGCATAAAATAGTCTCACAGAAAACATTAATTTTAAACGCTTTTAAATTAAATACCTTAATAACTATAAATTTATTGTTATTGTTTTTAATTCAAAGGCAAACGAAAATATATGTAATAAACTGCATATATGTTGCAGAACTACTGGTATAACTGCAGCAGCTATGCAGTATATTGCTTAAATGGCGCCTTGCTGCAGGAATGTAGTACACTTTTGGCCTTTAAATTTGGACACTTAGACACCATCTCTGAGCTACGGTTCCCACTACGATAACGCCATACTTGTTCAAAAGTTTATCAGCTATGCATTGGTGTACAATTACGATTTATCAAGTGAAAAGATAATATTTTTTTTTCATTAAAGCAATAAATCAGTTCAACCACTAACCTCAGGTCGTATTGCCCATTGGATCAGTCAAGAGCTTGTGTTGCATTCTGATTTTCATATGTTAACGTGGTTAATCGATCGTATTTATGGCAGTGTAAATCATTCTGCATACTTTGATGATCACGTCCCGTTAGAACAGAAGATGAAACGTACCGCAAAAAGGTGCAAATTTTAGAAATCTGTTAATGCTTCAATAAAAGCTCCGACACATTTCTTGGGGAAAAAATTCCAAATGTTATTATGAATCTATTATACCGATAACCGTGAAAGAAAAACAATTTTGAAACTGGTTGGTCAAAACATACTTATCACATTTGGTGCTGGTTACATATTAGTGACCCTGTTGTGCAACTTGTTATAAACTTAATTTGTAAATTTGTGTCTTGGTAATCTTTACATAAAGTATCATTCGTGTCCCTTCTTAAAGGTTTTGTGAATCACAGGTCGTGGGATTGAATCCTGGTTGCGTCAAAACCTAAGACGTTAAAATTAGGCAATCTTCTCGCTCCCTGCTAAGCGCTCGTGACAATGTAACCGAGTGAAGTATCATGTCATTGTGACTGTGGCGTGATATTTCAGTGAGACAGCACTATAAAAGTCGCAATAAGTGCGCACTGTCGCAAGCAGACACCGTCTCGATATGACATATACATGAGTTAAAGGGACACTAAACCCCAATAAACAAACAACAACCAAATATTTAAGTTTTTTTCATTTCTTCTTTTTGTATAAATCCCCTTCCAGTAGCCTACAATTTTATGTAACACTAGGCATGTTGTTTTATAGATGCCATCATTAAACAAACTTTATCCAAATATATTAATAAAGAATGATTGCAGGTTATTTTAAGACTTTAGTTACTGAATATATGTTCTCACTTCCGAATGGTAGCAATTAACTTATTTCATAGATAAATATTCCAAGATATATTATACATTTAAAAATCATTAGTTTGTCGCGATATATCTAATGCTAGGAATGTGATGTTCACCCACATGAACAAATTTCCCTAGGCTTATATAGTTTAGTTGAACAGTTATATGTAAATGACAAAATAGAACCTTCAAATACGTTTTAGAAAAATGTCAAATGAAATATGAGCCTTTAAAACCAATTAAAATATCACTCGTCAAAAGCTTGGGATTTTGAGATAGCCATTAGTGGAAAGTGTGTCTTCATATTGACAAGCAACTTCAAGGCGTCTGTTTCTAGTTACACACATTGACCCGGAAATAAGGGAGTGTGGTGTAACAAAATTAGAGGTTACATACATTGACCCGGAAATAAGGGAGTGTGATGTTACAAAATTAGAGGTTACACACATTGACCCGGAAATAAGGGAGTGTGATGTTACAAAATTAAAGGTTACACCCATTGACCCGGAAATAAGGAAGTGTGATGTAACAAAATAAGAGGTTACACACATTGACAAGGAAATAAGGAAGTGTGATATAACAAAATTAGAGGTTACACACATTGACAAGGAAATAAGGAAGTTTGATGTAACAAAATTAAAGGTTACACACATTGACCTGGAAATCAGGAAGTGTGATGTAACAAAATTAGAGGTTACACACATTGACAAGGAAAAAAGGAAGTGTGATGTAAGAAAATAAGAGGTTACACACATTGACTGGGAAATAAGGGAGTGTGATGTAACAAAATTAGAGGTTACACACATTGACCCGGAAATAACGGAGTGTGATTTAACAAAATAAGAGGTTACACACATTGACCGGGAAATAAGGGAATGTGATGTAACAAAATTAGAGGTTACACACATTGACCCGGAAATAAGGGAGTGTGATGTAACAAAACTAAAGGTTACACACATTGACCGGGAAATAAGAAATGTGATGTAACAAAATTATAGGTTACACACATAGACAAGGAAATAAGGAAGTTTGATGTAACAAAAATAAAGGTTACACACATTGACCTGGAAATAAGGAAGTGTGATGTTACAAAATTAAAGGTTACACACATTGACCCGGAAATAAGGAAGTGTGATGTAACAAAATAAGAGGTTACACACATTGACCGGGAAATAAGGGAATGTGATGTAACTAAATTAAAGGTTACACACATTGACAAGGAAATAAGGGAGTGTGGTGTAACAAAATTAGAGGTTACTCACATTGACCCGGAAATAAGGGAGTGTGATGTAACAAAATTAGAGGTTACACACATTGACCCGGAAATAAGGAAGTGTGATGTTACAAAATTATAGGTTACACACATTGACCCGGAAATAAGGAAGTGTGATGTAACAATATTAAAGGTTTCACACATTGACCCGGAAATAAGGGAGTGCGGTGTAACAAAAATTAGAGGTTACTCACATTGACCCGGAAAAGAGAGTGTGATGTTACAAAATTAGAGGTTACTCACATTGACCCGGATATAAGGGAGTGTGGTGTTACAAAATTAGAGGTTACACACATTGACCCGGAAATAAGGGAGTGTGATGTTACAAAATTAAAGGTTACACACATTGACCCGGAAATAAGGAAGTGTGATGTAACAAAATTAAAGGTTTCACACATTGACCCGAAAATAAGGGAGTGTGGTGTAACAAAAATTAGAGGTTACTCACATTGACCCGGAAAAGAGGCAGTGTGATGTAACAAAATTAAAGGTTACACACATTGACAAGGAAATAAGGAAGTGTGATGTAACAAAATTAAAGGTTACACACATTGACACGGAAATAAGGGAGTGTGATGTAACAAAATTAAAGGTTACTCACTTGAACCGGAAATAAGGGAGTGTGATGTTACAAAATTAAAGGTTACACACATTGACAAGGAAATAAGGAATTGTGATGTAACAAAATTAAAGGTAACTCACTTGAACCGGAAATTAGGCAGTGTGATGTTACAAAATTAGAGGTTACACATTGATCCGGAAATAAGGCAGTGTGATGTAACAAAATTAAAAGTTACACACATTGACCTGGACATAAGGAAGTGTGATGTTACGAAATTATAGGTTACACACATTGATCCGGAAATAAGGTAGTGTGATGTTACGAAATTAGAGGTTACACACATTGACCCGGAAATAAGGGAGTGTGATGTAACAAAATAAGAGGTTACACACTTTGACCCGGAAATAAGGAAGTGTGATTTAACAAAATTAGAGGTTACACACATTGACCCGGAAATAAGGGAGTGTTATGTAACAGAATTAGAACACACCCCTAGCTTTTGCTATATAAGGCTTGGGGAATGTGTACATGTATCGCTAGCTTTGGCTTATATAAGGCTTGGGGAATTTGTACATGTACATGTATTATATCGCACATGCAGAATTGCTTATATAATTAGTAAACATATGGTAAATCTAGTTTCACATATTCACGTATATTTTCCTAGTTTAATACAAGTACATTGATACAATCACAAGCAAGATTAATATTTCTAGTTAAACATATTAATATATCCACAAGCAAGGCTGGTATTTCTAGCTTCGTGCATTGATATGATCACAAGCAAGGTATAGGGAGTACTTATTCCTAAGAACAACAGCAAACTACATTAACTTACATCAACTTAATCTATCTTTAAAATGATGCATACACACCATAGACATGTTCACCATGTTATATATGTCAGGAATAAAGATGTTCGAGCTTAAATGTGAAAGTTCCTTGTAAATTAAAGATGAGATACGATTGGAAAATCATACAGTTTTAAACATGAAGTGAGAAGATTCTTTTTTGCAGATTCGTCAATATGCTATTAACCTTTTCGCTGCACTATAATCAGTGCTCCTTGTGTTGAAATCCAGTCAATTGTCAGTCTTCCGTTCACAACAATTACAACCATCAACACAGAATTAAAATTAATGATGGCTGGCTTCAAGAGCTAATGTATTTATAACTATTTCGCTTGTGATTCGTCACATGTCTTGGCGGCATCGTGAAACCTATTATTTCAATTTTAAAGCAACATTTTCTCTCTAATCTCCACATCTCGATATAACACCATTCATTATTTTTATTATTCTAAAAATATATTCGGTTCACATAATATTTGGAATGTAATAATAAAACACAAATTGCAGAGAAATTAACAGGCTATTAATAACTATAGACTCAATACTTGTCAAATATATTCCAAAACATTTCAAATATTTTTTTTAAAACAAACTTTTGTGATTGTGATTGAATGGGTTTGAAAATATTGAGGAGGAAAGGCGGGGTTATTGTCAAAAGGTGATTAGCAAAGGTTAAGGGCCAATTAATGATTGTCATTGGACCCGTGCGTGGCTTTAAAGTATATTCAACTTTTTTCATCAAGCGCTATTTCTTGTTGATCTTGTCTGTACTCCGGAATCTGGGTCGTTTTCCCAACAAACAAGTTAGCTCGCATGAAAATTGTTTTTGCACCAATACCGGTTCGCACTGGGTTATTTCTAGGGCTGCCATAATATACTGAAAAAAGTGAATACAAGCATTACAGAATAAAGAATAAAAAAGGTGCACAATGCAATATGAATATATAATAACGCTATATCTCAATACATTGTCAAAACAGTGTTGTGCCTTTAGGAGTAAAACAAGAACAAGGTTACAACAAATACTACCATCCAATGAAAATCGTCTAATAACAGATATTCAAAAGTCTAAAACTATCCAATTATCATACAACGGGAATACAATGTGATAGGAAAATCTCGTACGATATGAATAATGATCCTTTAACAATGCAAGTAGTACTGTACAGTTCAAGCATCTTGAACATTTAAATCAAGGCTCATTTAAAAACATTTTTACATTAAATCTTATGACAATTTATCTTTAAATGTATAGAAATACAATTTCCTCAATTTTTGCAAAATTTATGGTATAACTCCAGTTTTTTCTGTCTTCTTTGCGAACATTCATCGTGGTTATATTGCCGCATATGCAGTTTTACCGGCGACTTGACGTGTCTTTCAATTTCTGACAGGTATATCTATATCGTGATTAAACGGTCGGAAATTGTACGCAGCTAATGAAATCCATAGTTGCAAATAAATGCATTAGAATGTGTGATTGATGCAGCATCGGCACCATGGGTGAGCTTATTTTATTTAGAATATTCCAGATTCTTCTTCTTTTCTCTCCGTTTTTCCGCGAATCCCCTGAAGGTGTCGCCATTCTAGTAAAAATCTTCATCCGAGCATTTTGATTGATTAAGTTTGCGCTATGACCTAAACCTTTTCTTGCACGAAGGATTGTCTCTTCTTCTGAGTTTTTTTTTCGTATACGCTGTAATACATTTTTAACCGTTCCTGCATTGAGCGATTTGCTTTCAACACTGATATAATCATATATCTGATCCCATATGCTGATGTAGGTCAACAGTCAGGCTAGCTTCTCAAGTCTTCGTTCAAGGAACAAACCTGGACTATTTCTGTGCGTGTGTGTTCTTTGGATCACTGTTCATTATGTGTTGAGGTTTTCTTCCGTTTTATCATTATTTCCCTTGTCAAATGTCAAAGGCTGTTATAGAGTAGGAAAGCATTATGAAACTTTGCTCATAACCAGTAGTTCGTAGTTAGGTAATTTAGCAAATTCCTTTTCTGTTTCACTACTACAGGGGATTCAGAGTTCATCTTTACAAACGGAACGAAAACAGCAAACGAACGCTAACGTAAACGGATCGAACGATAAACGGCAAACGAACGGAAAACGGTATAATGTGTAAGCATGAACGCTGAACCCTGTATAATTTTGTAATCATTAATTTATTTATAACGACACTGTTAATAGTAAAAATGCACTATCGCTTACATTCAACATGTCATATTACAGGAAAATTGTTTATTCGTCATGGTTGCAATCATATCATAACGAGATACACCACTGAATGAACTACTTTTGTTACAAAGTTCTTGTTCGACAGAATTATTGAAACATAAAACTAAAAAAAAAAGATTTTATTTGTCAGTGCTTAGTACAAAGCTAAATTTCAGTTGAATTGTAATTCATTACATTTTAATACAATACAAGCAAATCAGTCAATACGTATCTCACCATATGACACATTCATCGATAAAATAAAAAAAAAATGTGATACAAGTAAAGTTATCTTTACAAGCTAGACAAGTTGATAGATTTACATGTACATATACACGTTGTAGTTGTGCTGTAACGCGTTTTTTATTCTAAAAAATTCAAATTATTAATAGGACAATGATTGATAAGGAAATTTGTTCTCCTGCCATGTAATTAATATACACCATTTATTAATCATATAACAATAGTTTGTGCTGTATATTCAAATTATCAACTATTCTATAATTCAAGTTCGTGTATTGTACGATGGTTTATCTTCTGTTAAATTGCAAAATAACTTCATATTTATGTTAATAAAATTTCACTTCGTTCTAAAATTGTAAGTTTAACATGACCATATTAATTTCAATGTTGTATGAATTACCTTCGGTTTTGACATAAACAAATTAACGTGCAATATGATCCTTGCTCTGTATGTTTGCATTTTGTAAACGCTACAGTTTATCGAAACCTAAGACATCACGAATGGTGACACATATATAACAGGAAGCGCTCACCCTTCGTTCCTCGATCATCAAATGCTAATATTTCTAACTCTACTGAGTCTAACGCATTTGTTGTTGTACATTCGTTCCAACGTTTTATCATTTAAGTTCTCATCACTCTTTACGATCCTTGACCTTGACATTGTGTAGCTGGTGACGATTGTCAGTGTATCTAATTGACATATAAACACCACGACGGGTGAAATATGTATACTAGGAAGAGCTCACTCTTTGTGAACACTTGTTTCTCATCTTGTTTTTTAAATAGTTCATTTTTGGTTAAATATGCACACCAAGGTCATAAGAGCCTTTCACCTCCTAGGTTCGATTCCCGTCAGGGGCGGCCTAGTGTGAGAAAGTTGCCAGTGACTTGCCGTAGGTCAATGGTTTACTCCGGGTACTCCGGTTCCCTCCACCAGTAAAACTGGCACGTCCGTAAATGACCCTAGCTGTTGATCAGGCAATAAGCCCTTAATACAAACAAACAAACAAGTATATCAAGGTGTATTATACCTGTGTACGTCCCCCATATACACATTTGCCAATGTCGATGGATTGTAACCAGAATAGCGTTTTTGATATTCTATACTTTACTCAGTTTTGTCTTTATAGCTTTGAAACTCAATAAAGATTTCACGATGTTGTAATAAAACGACAATATATCACAATTCGTATAGACACAAATCAATAGTTATTTAATTTAACTTTAATATACACACAGCGCACACGTTTGACCTATGTTCGCCATGCTGAAATGTGTAAACGAAATAGAAGATAGACATTTTAACTACTGTCCGATTGTGAATGATCGTGACGATATCGTGTAATATTAAGCTGTCTGAAACCCCAAGGGTAATATTATTGGCAGCAGGGTTGTCGTATGTAACATGTTTGTAGACACAGAAAATAGTTAATACGTTTTAAAATTGAAAAAGAATAATGAATTATACATGTACATTAAACAACAAGAGAGCATATGTAGTGATGCGTTTGTCATCTTTTCAATTTAATGCTGAAATGCAAAACTTAATTCGTTTTGGTGCATGCCTTGTCAAACAAACTGTGTTTAAATCAACTTTCATGTCTTTTTATGACAGACTTCTTTAAAAGCAACGCGGTCATATAACACTTTATTGTGTACCTCCATGAACTTGACAGTATAAAGTTGTCCACAAAGTAGGTTTACTCGCCATGGATCCGTTTTTATCAGTCAATCTTTATGTATATATATGTAAAAAAATCTTTTATGCCAAATAAATTGTTTTCAAGTGGTCTACTGCAGTATAGGTTTTAAACCATTGCACAATTCGTTACATAGACTGAAAAATAAAATTAACAACGAACCGAGAGTATAACAGCTTTAAAGTTAGAAAGAATTTTCTCAAAACCAAGAAAAGGATTTATCAATGAATATGCAATGTACATGGAAAAAAATATATATCAAGTAGTTTTCTCACATGCGTATTGCCTTAATACGTAAACGGCCGGTCCTGTATTGTTCGCTTGGAACCAATGGCTTAAGGGGAAAATGGGATTTGATATACCGGTTTAACCATACCATTTCAACACGTTGGTACATTGCTGAGTCGTTCAAAGGTGGTAACTAACCATAGTTTTTTTAATGTGTGTATGTGTCTCCTCACTTTGCTTAATGATGTCGGAGGACGTATTTCTGGTCCTAAGTTGATCTTTTCAAGCGTTAACTTAACGCTAAGCGATATTGAAGAATATACAGACAGTAATTGTATATGTGCGTAATATGGAATTTAAACAACAAGTGCCAAGGTCCAACTTAATCAAAAACGTTGTGATGAATTAAACAATCGATATTGTCATACACTAAAAGTTTCAATTTACTCGATTTACAGAAATGATCTACTCAGATAAAAAAGTAAAAATCGTTACGACTCTCTGTGATATATTGGAACGTTTAATAAAACGTTTAATCTCTACCTAGACCCATGTTAACAAGATCAATATGTACTAAACAAATCATACAATACATTGAAAGATGAAATCGGAAGCAATTGGAAATGTATCCATATTCCGATATTGCTAATAGCGGTGTGTATCAATGGATAATTCATTCGTTCATTGTTCGCAGACCCTTACACACCATGCTAACTAGAGTGCTCTGATGGTTGCACTCTGCGATCAGCGACAGTCACTATTATACAAAAGTACGTGCGGTTTAGAACCTTTTTATATTCACTGTAATCAACACTGGACATCATGTTATAGGAACTCAATGTGCGTTATTGTTTAAAACAATATGTAAATATGTTTGTCGCTGACAATGACAGTTCTAGAACACTATCAAAATACTTCGGTTAACAAACTACCTATTACTGAGGGAAAGACCAATTGTGTGGCGGGATTAACCTCGAGGCTCGAGCATCCAATTGAAATGGCGCTCGGGTGCCCACGCCATTACGTACACTGCGATAAAACGAAAGTACTGAGCGGGCACGTGTCACCTTGATACGATCATTACTTAGTCAATCAGCTGATTACATCGTGTACTTTTCAAGTGATCAGTTCATAAAGTTTATCAACACAAATCGGGACTTGTAGAAATGAGATTTTCTTTCACTTACTATTGTACCTTAATACAACTCATTGCAATCTCCGTTTGCGCATCATCTAAACTTTCGGAGAACAAAAATGAAACAAACATTCTCTTAACAAGAACTTTTAAAGCGATTTCTTCTGCCTTAAATTACCTAAATCAACAACATCGCTATGTAAACTTGGATACAATTATTGGCACACGAATAGTCGAAGGTAAGAGTTATTCTTCTTATTAATAATAACAAAAGAGATTGTTTGATGGCTTTTTATGTTTTTTTTGTGTATTTGTCAATTTCTTTTTTGAAAGTTTTTTCTTCAAATAGCACAGGCCGAAACTTCTAACTAGATTTTCCGTTTATATGTACATTTCCTTTCGCCAACGAACTCTTTACCTATTTATATAATGTTAAGGACATTGCCTCTGGAAACAGAATATAGAAATAAAAAAATCAACTTTCACACACTGCCTAATTTAATTGTTCTTTGATGTATTTGTTCAATTATGATTCAGATGACACGGAGAAATTAGTTCAGGTTGTCCCGTGAATATTTTGAGAATAAATTATAACAGCTATACAAACTGCATTACATCTTGATTTATTGCAAACACACTATTGTGTACCCAAGCCAGATGTTCTAAATATATAAAAGAAAACCTTTTCGAATGTTTAAGAAACACCATAATTTTCTATAAAGAATTTCAGATAATATTGAATCTTGGACGGGCTCCTCTCGATAAGGGGGTTTTCTAAACTTTGTAATGACTTTTTTTATCAGCAGTATGCCTTAGTTTGCAGGTTCGTATAGTTGACCTTGCTTTGCTCTGAGTTGTCGGTTGTTAATTGGTGAATCTATGAGTATGTTAACTTATCTAATATAAGATTTGTAAATCTTGCCAGTCAATTGTCACTGCGTTTATTTGAAACAGTCTTTTTCTAAGTTTTGGAAAGCTGAAAATTGCCATTTCCGAATAATGGTTTTCCTTGAATTTAGACTCCAAGGGAACAACTTTTTCAAACTACTATGAGCGTAAATCTGAAACAGTTTCACTTTGAAATGACTTAATGTCACCAAAGCGTGTTTAACATGTCATTTTAGCTAGAAACCAGGACTATTCGAAACTGGAAAATGCTGATATGAAACTTGGAAAAAGATTGTATTATGAACAGAAAATTAATTCCGTCAAGTCTAAACAAAACTTAAATGTTACAACGATGCGCCCTTTATGTGGGGCGTTGTAATTTCACTTATTGGAAATATATGAAAACTCATTAACACTTTACCTTTGTCTATTTCATCATTGGTATAAAATGCAACATATATGTACATATTAGTTTGTAGAAAAAAAGAAGCAATTCAAGTCCGAATAGCACATTATAATCATGGCTTAGAGACAACTAATTATTTAAATGAAACTTAATTGGAACAAGTAAGAATTAGCGATAAGAAAGAAACGAAAAACATTATCATGCGTTAGGTTAATAAAACATATATTTGGTGCTCTACGGATGTTAAGGATTAATGAATGTTGCTTTTGCACGCTCAAAAGGTACGAAATAGATCACGCGAACTGTTTTAACTATCAACGGTGCGATGGTGCTTGTTTGTTTGTTTCATTTGGGGTTTAACGTCCCTTCAACTCATATATATGTCAAATCGAGACGGTGTCTGTTTGTTACAGTGCACACTGAGGTTTACGCGTCTCAATGACCTGGATAGCTATGCTGGCGGGAACTTATGTTCCTGTTAGGGTCACCAAAGTCAGAAAGGTTGAAAGGTAGAGACCAGACAAAGATCGGCACGTCATTCGGAGGGGACGCTAAGCTGGCGGTCCCGTGTACAGGGAGTGTTTAACCCCCTGGCACGGGAAAGATCCCATGTGTAAAGTTCGATAAGAGTAGGCGGAAACGCCGTTGCATGGGCTCATTCTTCTTTCTGAACTATCTGTATTCCTTTCGTTTCCCGTTCCTAGCTGTTGCTTCTCTTCCTGTCCTATATTTTGGTTTTGCTCCTTTGGTCTTTTGTCACGATATCGGTGAAATATTCTGTAAGTGACGTTAGGCCATAATTAAACAAACACACAAGCAAATAGTTATAGTGCCGTCTCACTGAGATATCACGCCGACAACACATTGACATGATACTTCACTCGGTCACATTATCCTGACATCGAGCCAACCAGTCCTCCTCCTACCTAATAATGCTGAGCACTTAGCAGGGAGCGAGAAAATTACCTAATTTTAACGTCTTAGGTTTGACGTTTGAAGTTATCCCCCTTCCAATGTCACAAAATAAGATTACAATTAATTTTTTGTTTTGAGCTATCTCCCTTCCACAATAATAAAATTAGATTACAATTTATTTTCTCTTTGCTTTATTTCCCTTCCACTATCATAAAATGATATAACTTTATTTTTCTCTTTGAGTTATCTCCCTTCCACAATAATAAAATGAGATTACTGCTGTTATAGCAATTACTTAAGCCAATTGAGTTATTTACCCCTGACACTAAACTGGGTGAGTTTTGCTCTCCTAAGGTCCCGAATTTCTCCC
>JAUMGZ010122324.1:0-17317 GCA_032359645.1 Pododesmus macrochisma
TAGGGGGCCAAAATGGGGAAAATTTGTCAAAACTTCAAGAATCTTCTTCTAATAAACTAGAAGGCCTAGAGCTTAGTGTTTTGGTATGTAGTAACTTTAGGGCATGACTAACCAAGTTTGTTCAAGGTGTGACCTTGGGGTAATAAAACAGGCTATGTGTTTTGGGGTCAAATTTCAACACACGCTAAATATTAACTATTCACATTTTCGACTTCTTGTCTAAATTGTCTGGACTAATTTCATCCAATCTTGGTAGAAGTCATCCCTAGGGAAAGGGAGTTCAAATTTATTCAAAGAAGGGGCTCGGCCACTTTGGGGGCCTAATGGGGTAAAATTTGACAAACTTTCAAAAATCTGCAATAAACTAGAAGGCCTAGTGCTAAATGGTTTGGTATATTTTTAATTTTAGAAATTGGAGAAATAAGTTTGTTGAAGGCATGACCCTGTGGTCAAAAGTATTCAAATGCAAAATATTTACGTTAATAGACCTATTTCAACCAGATGGACGTTAAGGCCCAAGGGGCCTCTTGTTATGAGATTTAGACCTAAATATAAATTTCAGATCAGGAATCATACTATACATCACAAGATAAGCAGAAAATGATTTTGCTACAATCTCATCTCTTCTGCTCAAATTTCACTTCATATTTACACAATATTGAAAGACCTTTTAGCATTGAAAGTGTTGCCATCTACAATTCATCAAAAGATTTTAAAAGAATATTATAATGTATAACTTCATATATAGTTTATATTTTAGCAGCTGACTAAGTGTATAGATGCATTAACATGATATGATCATCCTTGTGTGTTTTTCAGAGTACAGGTAGAGACAGCTGATACTGTGATAGCAGATTCTGGGTATATCTATGATGTATCCATTACTGGAGGCAGACTTGGTGTATTCACATACAATCAGACAGGATCTGTGTGGTCACATCTGGTCTACAGGTGTACAGACAGGTATGTATTAGTCCTCATCAGGATCTGTGTGGTCACATCTGGTCTACAGGTGTACAGACAGGTATTCATTAGTCCTCCACAGGATCTGTGTGGTCTCACCTGGTCTACAGGTGTACAGACAGGTATTCATTAATCCACCACAGAATCTGTGTGGTCCCACTTGGTCAACAAGTGTACAGACAGGTATTCATTAGTCCACCACAGGATCTGTGTGGTCCCACCTGGTCTACAGGTGTACAGACAGGTATTCATTAGTCCACCACAGGATCTGTGTGGTCCCACCTGGTCTACAGGTTTACAGACAGGTATTCATTAGTCCACCACAGGATCTGTGTGGTCACATCTGGTCTACAGGTGTACAGACAGGTATTCATTAGTCCACCACAGGATCTGTGTGGTCACATCTGGTCTACAGGTGTACAGACAGGTATTTATTACTCCTCAACAGAATCTATGTGGTTACATGTTAATTTTACCAATCCATACCTCTACCTTACAGGCTTTATTAGGTCACCTGCGACCTATTGTGATCTTTCTTTGTCCATCATCGTTTGTCTTCTGCAAACTTTTCACATTTTCAACCTCTTCTTTTCAACCAAATTTGGCAGGAAGTACCCCCATTGGAAACTGCTTCGAGAATAACAAGGGGCTGGCCCCATAGGGTATATAGATGTGCCTTTTGAATGTCTAAAGTTGTTGTTGGTTTTTTTTTTAACCTCACTTTTTGACAGGATTTAGTAGGGGGTGGGGCATAACACAACAGTTCTCGTAAACATCATTTCTCTCTAACCATTGGACCAATGTATCTTAAACTTTTGCCTAGCATTCTTTAGGGTATGTAGATTTGCCTATCAATGGTAAAATATACTTTAAATTGTAGCCACACATTCTTTAGGGTATGTAGATGTGCCTTTTGAAAGTCTAAAGTTTTTTGGGTTTTTTTAAAAAACCCTCAATTTTGGCGAAATTTAGTAATAAGGGTGGTATTAAACATTAGTTCTCGTAATCAGCATTTCTTTCTAATCAATGGTAATATTTACTCTGAATTGTAGTCAAACATTCTTTAGGGTATGTATATGTGCCTTTTGAATGTCTAAAGTTTATTTGCAAAACAAATTCAAACTTTTGATGTTTAGTATGCTATCCTTACTCTTTACCATGTTGGCTGGGCCCTGTTCGACATGCAGTGTTCTAGTTCTGATAATTATCATCCCTGGTCCTTCTCCCATCTGTATACTTTCTTGTTATCCCATATCCTCAGAACTTGTAAGCAATGTGGTTAAAGAATCTTCATAGAATTACTCTGTATGACTTTTAATTGTTTAAAATCAAAAAGGTGTGTGTTGAAAAATCCAAAAATGGTTGACCCGGTGGCCATCTTGCATATATTTTGTGTAGTTAATATATCAAGAAAGATGTATGCCAACACCTGGTATATATATGAACAGACACATAATAATGTAATATAAAAAAGAAAAATGGGTGTGGTCAATCTTTATGTGCATTTTATTCTAAATGACATAAAGTTTAAAGTGGTCTATTTTTGAATATTTTGTGTTATATTGTAGATTAAACAAAGCTATAGAATTAAGTGGAAGTGCTTATGGAATCATTGGTAACATGTCAGCTTTGAGAATGGATAAAAGGTAACAAAGGAAAAATATGTTTTTCTAATAATCAATGAAAGTTAATTTAGTTGTTATTAGTCACTATATTAATGGGGAAAGTTGACAAGAAAATCAATGTTTTATCTAAAATCCTAATGATATAAAAAGAAAATTAATGTAAGTATGTGTTTATCTTTCAGTCATCATTAGACTTTGTTGGTATTCATTAGAAGATTATTAGTTTTCCTTCATCAACTGTAAAGTTACTTTTTAATGCCATGAGATTTATTTTTTGAATAAAAATGTAATTTTCAAAACTGAACAATTTTCAGAAGTGTTTTTGTGTGATACATACTAAAATTTCAAATAGATAAAATCTAGGTTAGATTAATATTGAATAGAATTTCAACCCCTCAGTAAAACATGAAAATATTTTATTGTCTCCATTTTGGTGTGTAAGATATGCTGTATATGTAAAATCAGTTTATAATCTGAATCAAAAGTTATGCCTCTTTGATGACATTTCGAAAATTTGGTTTTTCTTTACCTTGAATGAGCATAAAGATACCTTGTCATCATAGCTCATCTAAACTACATACTCCTATCTCGAAAATTGGCATAATATGGATGGACTCGATTATTGTAGATATGCATGAATCAAAACTGTTTTGGTTTTTTCATTTTTTGTTTGACCTTTTCCTTACAAATTTTATCTGTCCTTAACAAATATGGGTAAAAAAGAGGAAACTTTACAATAACATCTAATAAAAATAGCAAATGAAATCATAGTGCTGTTTCAACAAGAAAGGGTATTGAGCCCAAATGGTATCATGTTAACAGAGCTATGGCCCTTTTGCACTTAAAAATTTGATGCTTTTGAAAATTGGCAAAATATAGACCATGATATGTAGATGTGCATTAAAGAAAGATTTTCCATTGTTTGATACTTTGAAAAGTTAATGCTTTTGAACATAGATGTACTCGGTCATCATAACTCATCTGTAATGACTTATACTATTTCTATCAACATTGATACTGTGCAAGATCTTGATATGAAAAAGTGCAAGAAGCAAGGATGTTCAAGTCTGCTTAATTTTCCAGAGTTATGACCCCTTATTGAAAATGTGATTGCTAACTAACCTGAAACACAAAAATTGTAGTTATGTTACCCAAGATGTAGAGAGGATGCCTATCCACTCTTTCATCCAAGAGTTAACGTCACTGTACTAAAAAGAATACTTCAAGCATTCTGTTTGAAAACTTTTGTCACTAAGGTCACCTAAGGTCACAGAATCCTATTAGTAAAACTTGTTAACAGAGAATATAGTCTGTGCCCTGCAACAGCTCTAGACCTTATGCAAATAAAATAGATCTTAGCAATAACCATTGTAACTGTTCACATTTTTGGGGAATGATTCAAATTTGTTCTACTGAGCTGGACCCTTTTGGATGCCGGTGGAGAGTCACAAAGGGGAAAATTCACAACATTTCTCAAATAACATCTTTGAAGGCCTAGAGCTTAATGCTTGCATATGTATTAAGATTGGTTAATGGAGAACCAAGTTTCTTCAAGGTGTGACTCTAGGTTAAAAAGTGGATGACACATTGAGGGGCCAAAGTTCAACACTATAGAAAAATGTTAACTTTTATAATACATTTTTTCCACTTCTCCAACACCAAGGGATGAATTTCAAACAATCTTTTAGTAGGATGTATTCTTGAGGGAAAGGAATTAAAATTTGTTCAAATGAAGTGACTCAATCTCTAGGGAATATCAATATGGGAGATCCAAAGGGTCAATATTTGACAGAATTTCAAAAATCTTCTACCCAATAGTAATAATCCTACTAAACACAATGCTTGCATGCATAATTATAAAATATCCTTGAGGCATGGTTAACCTAGTAAGTTCAGTCCATGACCATGAGGTTCTTCTCCCTCCCTGCTTAACACACACCATTAATGGGTAGGAGAAGGATTGGTTGGCTCGGTGTCAGTATAATGTGACCAAGTTAAGTATCATGTCAATGTGTCTGCAGTGTGATATTTCAGTCTGACAGCACTATAAAGTCGCCATAAGTGTGCACTGACACAAGCAGGCACCGTCTCAATATGACCTATACATGAGTTAAAGGGACGCTAAACTCCAATAAACAAACAAACCACGACCGTGAGGTAATAAAATAGTTACATGTACATTTTTGGGTAAAAGTAAATACAAGGCAAATAAACTTTTAACATATCCCACTTCTCTTCTAAAAAGCACTGGATACATTTCAACTACATTTGATAAGGAACATTTTTTAATGGTACAGCATGCATACAAGGAGTAAAACCTCAACTTCCTACATAGCAATGATCAAAGTATTGCAAAATTCTTAATGAATGAACAAAATCCACACAGTACACAAATGATACTTCTACAATAAACTTTACGGGAGGTTTTTTTGGGGAACCATTTGTCTAAATTTTCAAGCTATTTCAACCATTTAAATAAACTCTCAAATTTTTGAAGCAAATACTTTTTGTACACAGCCATGTTGTTTAATGGTTGTCAAGTAATCGTTCAGAACACCCAAGATGCCCTTTGAGCCTTATAGACTCTAAAGGACCTATGATACCCAATGATTCTATAGGTGCTTTGCTGATTGGCTGTTTTGATAGGTCATGGTAACAACCTCTTCTAGTGGTGTTCCTCAGATCTACACTGTGACATATCAATATAAATGGGAGCAAGTTAGATCTTGTTTTAATCAGATTGAATTTAAAAGTAACTTTATATTGAAAATCAAGATTAAAAAATATGTCTTATATGAACAAATCTTAAACATTAGGTAAATTTGATTGCTTCCTGCTTGATAAATCATGAAAAATTAATATTTATACACTGTATATACAACAAGGGGCCGCGGTGGCCTAGTGGTTAAAGTCGCCGACTTGTAATCATAAGAGCCTTTCACCTCCTAGGTTGGATTCCCGTCCTGGGCGGCCTAGTGTGAGAAAGTTGCCAGTTACTTGCCCTAGATCGGTGGTTTTCTCCGGGTACTCCGGTTTCCTCCACCAGTAAAACTGGCACGTCTGTAAAAGACTTTAGCTGTTGATCGAACAATAAGCCCTTAATACAAACAAACCATCCATCTGAACATAAAATAAGTCACCTTTTAATCTTGAAGTGCAGCAATATATGCTCCCCTGCCTTGCTATACATTTGGAGTACAATCATTCCAAAGAAACATACATGTATAAAATGACATGTTGATCATAGAAGTATTTTGTTATAACATGTTAATGGAATTATAAGAACTAATCAAATTAAGAATTTGGTTCATAGAAGTATAAACAAAAAAAATTCTCAGTACTCTTTGTATTAATTCTTTTATACATCCATAGCCCAAATTTTAGACACAGTTTTTACTTGAATTCACTGAATATTTAAAGATGGTCATGCATGGATCAAAGTGCATTATTGTAAACCAGATTGAGAGAAATAAATCTCTTCATATCTGGATAAATGTAATAGCAGATAACATTCACTTCATTTTAATCTTACTTTATAATAGGATGAAATAATTGTGGCCATTTAAAATTTGTGGCGATTATTTTATTATTCTCCAATACAAAATATGTGAAATTGTAAGTATACATGGTGTACTTGATCTTAAAGCTAAAGTGTAAAAATAAAAAACAAGTTATCAAAAAACCAAGGTTTAAAAAGTTTATAAATTGTACTTTAAATGATGTTGTTTGACTCTTGAGAGGTTCATGTCATTTGCTTGTAAATACTATAGCTGGTATATATGTTTTATACATACAGTACCTGTCAAGCTTGAAAACCTCAAATGAGGGAGATATGTTGGTTTCACGGGGAGATTCAATGTTTTATGGGGGAGATTTAATGTTTTAGTTAGAAATGATAGGGGAAATATAAATTTTCATGGGGGAGCTAGATGATGTGTGAATGACCAGAATTTTGGGTTAGAAATAAGAAGTCTCACTATTGATGGGGCAGTGTTTATGATATTTAGAGATAATTATATGACCATTTTGATATCACACCCCGTATCAGCCTGATATCAGGACTCAAGGGCTGATATGGGTGTGATATCAAAATGGTCATATCATAAAATTTTTATCATGTTTTTTTCCTTTAAAATAAAAAAATATACACAAACAATCCTTGCTGCCAATTCCTCCAAAATCTTCTCCCCAGTTGCCATCGTTGTTTACGCAGACGACAGGTGTAACACTAATAAGCAAAACCAAATCCAGAAGCGGCGCCATCCGGAAATTTTAGTGTCAATCTTTAAAAAGAAATTCCATGAAACTGCAGTTATTTCATGCCATCAATTCGTTAGTTTACATTAAAAGCAGACAACAATAAGCGACAGCGGCAACATCCGGAAATTTGGGAGGGGTGTTATATCACTTTTCTAGGGGGTGTGATATCACTTTCAAGGGGTGTGATATCACCCGGGCTGATATCAACTTGTGGAAATTTTAGACTTATTACACATACAAAAAGGGTGATATTATTAGTAAACATAATTATGATAAACTTATTTATGACATTAGTAAGATATTTCAAGTGAAATTTCTCTACATGTTATTTTATTAGTACACACTTGTACATGTACCCATAAACTTTTTACATGACTAGAAGGGAAGTAGAATTGTATGTTGACATAGTTTGAGTTTATGGTGTAAAATGTTGCCAGCACACCTGATGGAATGTTATATTCCCTCTACCTGAAGGCTTATGTTTTACACAGTGTAGATAATATTAGCAAGGCTTGATCTTTATTATATTCTTTGTGTTTACCAGTGCAGTATAAAATGTTATAATGAATCACGACAGTGCAGTATAAATAATATTAAGGTTTCTTTCCATTGTATCATAAAAGACTTTAAATATTTAGTGAATCATGACATGTTTTATATTGACGTCATAAAGACTTATAAAGTTTGTTAGTACATGTATTTAAAGATTAAATTGAAATGAAAGGATTGGTATACAGTGATTTGTGAAATACTTCCTTGATTTATTCAATTATTTACAGCACATTTACAGCTTTGAATTAATCTTTACTTTGGGATAACAAACAAATTCTGAACTTGTGTTTCTTATGAAAATTTCTAGGGTCAATTAAAGGGTGTTAAAAACTGGTACATATAAAATTTTAAGGAAAAAGCAACATAATTTGCTCAAGAAATATGCTGTGAAAACCCCATGACAAACAGATGAACGAACATGTGCATTAACAGCTATAAGGTCCAATTCATTCACTGGCAAGAAACAACAATGTACATTTACTGTAAAAATTCAGTGCACCATTTAGTTGTTATTAACTGTACATTATTAAAGACATT
Source organism: Pododesmus macrochisma (assembly GCA_032359645.1). Lineage (NCBI taxonomy): Eukaryota > Metazoa > Mollusca > Bivalvia > Pectinida > Anomiidae > Pododesmus > Pododesmus macrochisma. The sequence goes on from JAUMGZ010122324.1 coordinate 7,938, forward strand.
ATAAGGATAGACCATTCATACATACATAAAAGTAGAAAGTATTATTAAAAAAAGGGAACTGTTTGAACGGTAATCACGAAAAAAAACAACGATTTTGGGTCAATTTCAGCGTTATTTTGATGCATTTTTAACATTTAATAGCAAAATATACATTCTGCTGTATATAGTAAATAATCGTTCGAAGCCCAGCCTTTATTCACGAAAACCCTTGTTATTACGGACACGCATGTGCAGGTGGTTGTTTTGAGAAAGAAGCATGTCGTCCAAATCCAGAACTGGTCGTGGTAGACCGACAACTTAAACGGATTCCATGCGTGAGGATATAGGAGCAAGCATTTCAAAGACAAAGGTCAATCTAGGAAAGGAACACGATAGGTGGATGGAATTTAAGGCATCTTTGAATGTGAAAACTCGTGCCGAAGTTCATTTGGTTTAGATTGTCATTTGTAAAAGTGTTTTACAAAATTATAATAAAACCAAACGTTATCCATAAGTAATTCACAAAATAAATACCCTTTGGTGACCCGGTGTTGACCGTCAATATGTCCTAATGCTTTTGAAATGTCCATTTAAACTTTCTATTGAGAGGCCTAAAGAAAGGTTATTTGACTACAGTATGTACACGTGAACGCGAAGAAAGGAGGTGAGTATATTCATGTGTCAAAGTTAATTTTGCCGATCTAACAATACATAGCCTAGCCGCGCGTGATTCTCAGCAAAAATTTACATGCATAATTAATGAAGCCATGTAAACAGACGACTAAAAACAATCTACTATTTTTTGTTAATTATGATATTAAGAGAATCAGAAACGGGGCGGTAGTACATTTTAACACCATACCTATTGAATCACATCAAGTCTGCACTTTTTCAGATACCTTTTGACATGAAACTCTTACATCCTATGCGTTTAAGTTATCAAACAGAAAGATGGATTTCTGCCATAGTTGAAATCATTTAAAAGCTGAGGAAATAATTTTCTTTATGAATGTTCTATAGTTATGTAATAATATAGGGATGTTCTTTAAGTGAGCACAATTACTTTCTCTCATCAGATATAAGAAAATACAATAATAGCTAGATTGGTGTATCCCATATAAATATAGCAGATCTAAAACTAAAATGTATTTTATTTATCATTGTATCTATAAAGCATTAAGTAAACCAAGGAAACTATATGATTGGTTTAAACATCCGTCGTACTAAATACTTACATGGCACATTGAGTAATCTGATTCCAATGTTTAAGAGGACACCTTACTGTCAATGATGATTAATAGAGCAAAATTATTTCTGACAAGTTAAAGACATAGGATCTAGAGATTTTGTGTCAAAATTTGTATCTGAAAAAACTGCAGACTTGCTGTGATTCAATAGATATGTTGTAAAACGTACTATCCTGAGGTATTCGATTTTCTAATTATCTTAATTAACAAAATATAGTTGATTTTTTTGGTTGTGTGTTTACATCAGACTCAATAATGATGCATAGAGCTATCCTGCAACCACATGCGATGACCTATATCATGTTGAGAAGATGCAAATACGAAATCAGTCACAAATATCTTGTCATTGGTTCGAAAAATTAAACAAAATTAGAAAATAGTGCATTATATTTATTTACATATTTCTATTTACCAATTGTATCTATCTTAAGATAATTCTCAGCAACTTTTTAGTGCAATTAATAAATTTTTACTTAAACTAAAAATGAAAGGCGTCGTCACAATGTTATAAGACGATAATTTCAGGAACTTTTTAGTGCAATTGATAAGTTACTTCAACTCAAAAACAAAGGTGTCTTATGTTATAAAGACATACATGTAGTTTATTTTTAGAATAACAGAGGATGGGGCACATAGAGGGTTATTGTTTATTTACATTATTTAAAAATAATTCAACTTTCCAAGTCCAAAGAGTCCTTCAAGCTCATCCATCAGTCATATACCTTCCTTGTACTGGAATTAGCGTATTTTGCTTACTTCTTTCCGTTTTCTTTTTTGGTGGAATCTGTCAAAGTTATTGGTCTACTTTGCTTTGGATGGCATTTTTGACAAATGGGGTTGTATGAATATGGGTTGGCTTTGAATAAACTTTTTGCCGTACCAACAAAATTTCAACATACAGATAAAAAGTGCAGGTATTCGTGAAGGAAACATAGATACTGACATTTAAATGTTGTTTTCTGTGTTTTATTGACAGATAATAAACGTTTTCGATGGCACACCATCGCATATTCCCGCGCAGATGACTAGACCCTTATCCCCCCTCCCCAATCACTATATGCTAAAATAATATAAGTTGCTGTAAAATGTAGAGCTCATGATTATGTTTGATTTGATATGCTATAAGACTATATTAAGAAGAAGAAAAATCCTGACCCCCATGACCCCACCCCTTCTGGCCCAGCCCCTAAGGGTAATATAAAAAAATCCATACATACATCTACTTTGTCCCAAAGTTTCAAGTGAATATCTTAAACAGTTTAGAAAAACTTATTTTTACCCTTACCCCCAAATGCCCCTAACCCCATCCCCGATCACTTGAAGTGCTAAAATAATTTGCTGTGAAATGGAACACTCATGATTATGTTTGATTTTATATGTTATAAGACTATATTAAAAAAAATTGACCCCCATGACCCCAACCCCTCTGCAGTATGCACTATATGTATTGTAGAAATGAAATATTCCTTCGTTCTATGTTGTAGGTATGAACGAGGTGTGCAGTAAGATGTCCCTGTTTAAGAGCCTGGATCAAATGAGAGATCTCTTCCCTACAGAATATGACTTTCACCCGAGAACCTGGTATCTACCGCAAGAGTTTCAGGAATTCAGTGCTGAAGTGAAAAAAATGCACGAGAAAAGAGTGAAACCCAAACCAACATTCATTGTTAAACCCGACACTGGGTCACAAGGGGAGGGAATTTACCTCCTACGAGACCCGAACGAATATAGTGTAAACACGTTTGGAAAGAGTCATGTGGTACAGGAGTATCTAAGTAACGTTTATTTAATAAATAATTATAAGTTTGACCTACGAGTTTACGTTGTGTTAAAGTCAATGGAGCCTCTTGAACTTTACATCTGTAAAGAAGGCCTGGCCAGATTTTCTACCATGCCATACGAAACACCCACAAATAAAAACATGCACGAGACATTCATGCACTTAACAAACTACTCTCTTAACAAAAAGAGTTCCACGTTTCATCGTACCGAACGAGAGGACGATGGGAGTAAGCGAACATTGACAAGTGTCTTGCGTAGGATAGGAATTAATTGTCATGATTCAGATCGCGTGTGGACAAGTATAGAGAAGGTTGTGTGTAAAACAATATTTGCCATATTGCCTGAACTGAAAGTTGAATTCCAAGCCACTGTGCCGCAAAATAAACTGGGTCCCAAGTGCTTCCAGGTAAGATACAATGGTTATAATAAATATGCATAATTTAAACATCTGGAGTAAAATTGTGGCTATATAAGTATCAAATCCTTATCTTTCATAATTTAGTCATAATTTGTAATGAACTCCAAGGTAGAATTAACCAACAGTTCAAAGGTCAACCCTGGCTGATGTTGACTTGTAAGTAAGTTAGAGGTCGAGCAGGAGGTGTGCATGAATTTGGAAGACCTGAGCCTATGCTGTATTACTTATTGGACGTGCTTAGGTTTATTGCATAAACAATTAAACATTCAAAAATCCTTTATGGAATGAAAGTCTCCTAGTTGTAGAACTATTAATGGTTCTAAGGTTATTTTTTATCTGATGCCTTTAATGTGTGTCACATTTTCCCCTGAGTTCAGCAATGCAGCCTTATCAGAGTTCAACATCGACTTACCAATATATATTATTGAGTATTTAGTTTTCAAGGTTTAACTCTAGCCAGTTTTAGATCTGGTACGCAGGGGTTTGAATTCAGGCCATGTCAAACCTTAGATGTTAAAATTAGGTACCGTAATGTTCTCTCTCCCTGCTAAGTGCTCAGCATTAGTGGGTAGGAGGAGGACTGGTTGGCTTGGTGTCAGGATAATGTGACCGAGTGAAGTATCATGTCAATGTGTCTGTGAGACAGCACTATAAAGTCACCATCAGTGTGCACTGTCACAAGCAGACACTGTCTTGATAGAACCAAGACATGAGTTGAAGGGATGTTGCAAACTAGCCAGTTTTATGTTAAGGCTGTAATGCCACTATTCACACTAAGCCCACAGTAAACTTTCACATTAAGTCAACCCGAATATTTTGAGTTAAAATCTTTTTTTCTTTCAAGTATAAGTGAAGATTATAAATATAAATCTTGGTCAAAAACATTGGCTGTAATCTTCTTAAGTGTCAAAGTAAGAAAGACTGGTCAGACTACCTGTAAATAATATGTACGTAAAGTATGTGATTAAAATGTTTTTGCCCGATGAACTTTTGTCACAATATCCAGGAATAATTCCAGAACAGATATTGCACCCTATTTAAACAAACTCTCCATAATAATGTAGCCAAAAATTATTAATTCTTATAGATATTTCATATTGTATTGATACCTTGCAAGTGTAAGCTCGTGATGTCCAGAAAACAACTACAAATCTCTATATTTTCATGTGCTTCACTGTATCATTTATGATAAACATGGTTCTGGGGCACCTGTTTATATCATAATTAAAGTGTCTCAATTAGGAAGATTAAATGGGTCAAACAATAAGGTAGAACCAAGTCAGTATGAGATTTAGGCATTAAACCACTGCAATGTAATAAATACCGTAGTTAAACAAGTCATGGAAAGTGAAAATGAAATCTTTTAATAATGATCCATACTCAATAACAGAATTTAAAACTCAGTTATTTTTATAGCATTTAGAATCCTTTTTAATCCTCTTTAGTCATACTTAACCCATTTAAATAACTGCAACTTAAAAATTGAATGATTTTATACGACATAATAGAGAAGATTTAAAAGGAACTACATGTATATAACATTTATATATTCACGTAAACTCATAAGAATCCGTCTTTTATTGAATATAAAATCGGTTAATGTTTCGGTTAAGGACATTCAGACATTTCTGACATTGTAGTACAAGAGATTTTAAGAAGAAATATCTAACTTCTTTGTAACGTTGTAGATAAACATTTATTTTTATTATGTTCAAAGATCTTTTCCTTTTGGGTGACCATTTTTTGGCCAAACTTTAATAGTTAGACCTGCCTGGCAGGTCCTCCTTATACAGATTATTTTAAGGCTGTTTTTTTATTTTACCTTATCCATACATCTTGGTGGCCATTTTCAGACAAGCACTATTAAAGTCAGAACCATTGTCTCTATATAGCCTATGTAAAAACTTATAGTGAAATAAAAAGATTTGCCTACCTACCCTAATTATTTTAAGCCATCGGCAGAAACAGTATTTTTTAGGGATTTACATAAACTTACCCTACTGTTACATAATAGTATTAAAAAACCAAATGAGTTCTAGTTGTTAGTTCTAGATCTATGAGATGGTCATAATTTCATCATGTTTAAAGTAGAATTCAAGACCTACATATACAGGTGTAAATTACAGGTATAAATTACGAGGGTCATGATCATTAAGTATTGTATAATGTACACATGTAAAAACGTTGTCGTAATATGAGATAAGAAATTACAGATTTATTAAACAGATAATAAAATGTTTAACATTTACATACATGGTATGACTTACAAACAACACAATGCCAGGTATATGTAAATAGTGCAGTGTTACTGTATATTCATTGAGAACTATGTCCTTGTCAGTCCCTAGTCAGTCATAGTGACATTGATGTACCCACTAAAGCATGGGAAGTAATGGACAGGGCTTGTACTGCAACAGGTCAATAAACTTGGTCTTATAAGTACTAATAGTTAATCTGCTATTGCATGAAAAAATGGTCACAAGTTTTGATTGGGTTTCTGTAAGATGCTCAGTTGCATGTTTTAGTCTTGTGGCTTATGTAATTCCGTGGGAAATTTTTGAAGAAAATTGGCAACATATATTAAAATGATCATAAGGTAATTAATTGTGTTTTAAAAAATACTTGTTGCCAATTTTTTGAAAATGTGTTGCTTTGTCCAATTAAATGACGTCTTATAGCACAAAATAAATATTAAATGTGGAAATTCACTTGGTGACCCTTGACCCCTTCACATGGACCCAAAAATTGGCAACATGTATTTTTCAGAAGAGTATCATCCAACAAGCATTTTGGTATATGTCGCCAACTTTCTTCAAAAAAGTCCCAGTGAATCCTTATTTGCTACATAAGCCACCATACTATTTATAAAAGAGATGAGAATTAAAAACAAAAGATGGAGTGGAAAATTTGATAGCAAAATGTGTTAAGTATCAAAATTAGACTGGAGTTTGGGAAATGGAGTCTTTTTCGTAATTTTGTTAATTGTTATGTGAAAGAGATTTAATACAGATAATTTCTGGCTCACCATGATGCACCGTTATTCAAGCATGTATAAATATTGCTACCTATTGGAGGACTTAATATGACTCTAGCAGTAGCACAGTGTTAATAGAGAGCTCTCTAATCATTTTCGAAGGTCTCAGGTTCAATTCCCTGCCGTGTCATAGCTAAAACGATAAAGTAGGGTGATCTCCTCACTCCTGGAAAAGAACTAGGCATGTCTGGGTAAGAGATGAATAGGTTGACTTGGTGTCAGTATAATGTGACAATCTCCCTCCTGGCTAATAACTCAGCATTCTGGGTAGGAGATGGATAGGTTGACTTGGTGTCAGTATAATGTGACAATCTCCCTCCTGGCTAATAACTCGGCATTTTGGGTAGAAGATGGGTAGGTTAACTTGGTGTCAGCATAATGTGACAATCTCCCTCCTGGCTAATAACTCAGCACTCTGGGTAGGAGATGGATAGGTTGACTTGGTGTCAGCATAATGTGACAATCTCCCTCCTGGCTAATAACTCAGCATTCTGGGTAGAAGATGGGTAGGTTAACTTGGTGTCAGCATAATGTGACAATCTCCCTCCTGGCTAATAACTCGGCATTCGTGGTAGGAGATGGATTGGTTGGCTCGGTGTCAGGATAATGTGACCAAGTGAAGTATTATGACAATCTGTCTGCTGTGATATTTAAGTGAGACAGCACTATAATGTCGTCATCAGTGTGCACTGTCACAAGCAGACACTGTCTCCATATAACCTATTCATGAGTTAAAAGGATGTTAAACCCCTTTTAAACAAAGCTTTTCAAAAGAGAAATAATTTAATTGCACACTGCTTTCTGTAGAGATATTCAGAGGAATTAATGTGTCGATCATAGTACTCATGCTGTACATAAAACGTTCATTTATTTACTCGTACCCTGCAGATCTTGTATGATGATAGTTTTTCTTGGGTCAAAGTCATGCAGTTAAAACATATTTTGTTATTCAATTGTTGTTTATTTTTGTTTATTTACCACCATCTGATAGTAGTGTATAGTTTGACCCCTAACCTATTGACCCCTAACCTATATGTGAGACTTAAGTTCCCATGACATAAACAATGGTTACTGTTAATTCTGTACACTTTTCTTAATTTGTCTCACCGTAAATATGTCCACGTGATGAAAAGAATGTTTTACTACACTGGCAACAAACGGTTTTTTAAATTATTTTCAAGTTAAACTTAAATATTTTTAGCACGTATAGAATTATTTTAAGGAAAGAATTTTCTTTCAGCGTCTTGTAATCTTGAATAACAGCTTGTCATATTTACCCTATTTCACCAAATAATTCTAAAGTGCCCAGGAAAATTGGTGAATATAAATTGATATCATGAACTGTTTATGAACATATATAATATAGATATATATTTATTAATTATTTTATTGATATTTTATGTTATACCAAGTAATTGATGTAATTAAAACCTCTGAATTTGACCTTGTTATGCCAGCGATTTGATGCCCTGTAATAACCTCAATATCTTGTGATTGATATAATAATGACTTCAGTATTTTACTTTGTTATACCAGTGTATCAATTAGTACAGTTATTAGATTAACTACTGTAAACATCACCCTTCATTTAACAACACGTACAAGGTGTAATATATACAGACTATCTGTAGTTCATGTCACAGAGACAATAGTATGTGTGACAGGTTCACATCAATATTGAATGTTCAAATATTGTGTATATCAATACAGCTTTGTTTGTAATTATGATGTATTTGTAGGACTGACAATGTACAGTCAAACTTGTCTTAAAAACCATTCAAGGGAACTAAGAAAAGTGCATGGCCTTTATAGACAGGTGACCTTTAGATACAGGTTCAACAATGTCTGCATGTTTATAATGGTTGTTTATATTAACTACTTTATAGATAATGCAGCTGTACATAACATATTTTGGGTATACAGGTAGTCAGTCATCACTGGTACTTGTACAAACAAAAATTGTCAATCAACGAAAATGCTTGCTATCGCAACCTAAACCAAAGGCACTGCTAGGGGTCAAACTCGGAAAATTTGATAGAATTAAAAAAATCTTATAACAAACTAGAAGGCCTAGAGCATAATGATTGCATATAAAATACCCTTGGGGGATTGGAAACTAAGTTTGTTGAAGGCGTGGACTAAAAGAATCTTTCATATACGTGAGTAGAAGATAGGGATATTCCACCCGTGGGGTTACAAATAGGTGTAACTCCTGAGGTTTGCAGAGTTATTGCCCTTTGTAATATTATTATTGGACCTTGTGAACTCGATAACTTGAGAAAATGTTTACAGAGTTTGATGAAACTTTGTAGGCAGCCATATTTCAATAATATCCCGGACGAGTTCAAAAATGGGAATTATTCAACAGTAACTTACAGAGTTATTGCCCTTTGTAATAATGTTATTATTGGACCTTGTGAACACGAGACCTTGAGTAAATATTAACCGAGTTTGATGAAACTTTGTATGCAGCCATATATCAATAATATCCCGGACGAGGTCGAAAATTGGAATTATTCGACAGTAACTTACAGAGTTATTGCCCTTTGTATTAATAATATTATTGGACCCTGTGAACACAATAACTTGTCAGTAAATGTTAACCGAGTTTGATGAAACTTTTTGTATACATATGTACATTACAAAGTTGTAAGAAATTCAACAAAGAATATTTCGACAATGTTTCAAGGTCACAGGGTCAAATGTCAAGGTCATGGACACATCGAAAGACTGTAGAGTTGTAGCAAATAATGCAAGAAATATTTTGACAAAGTTTCAAGGTCACGGGGTCTAAGGTCAAGGTCACTGACACTTATGAAGACTGAAAGCGTAAATTTTCTCCAAAATGGTGGACTTTTTGTATACTTATGTGTATTAGAGAGTTGAAGAATATAATGTGAGGAATATTTTGACAAAGATT
>JAUMGZ010122435.1:0-17315 GCA_032359645.1 Pododesmus macrochisma
TTCATTTTTTGAACTGCAAAAAATACACATGGGCGAATCTATAACTTTAATTTTATAAAGATATTCATTAGTAGGCATGTTTACTATAATTAATAATTCTTAATAGATCGAGCAGGGTATGTGTCCAGTTTATTCACTTCTGTCTGCATTGTGCAATGCATATTCAATTGTCCTACTGTATACATGCTAAGCCTATGAGAGGTTCCAAATTCTACTACTATAGGTTTTTGATGACAATCAATATCATTTGGCAATCTTTTGAAAAAAAACTTTAAAAATCAGTTGTTGTCAGACAAACATTCCAGAGGTCACAGTGTTCTACCCAGATCCTTATAGCGCCACGGACCAGCTACGCTATAATTATTGCCTGTAGCGCTATTCTAATTTACCGCTATACTATATTTCTGGACTGCTGTGCTTTAATCTCTCCTACATTACCGTTGTACTTGCCTGTCGTTTACCTGTGCTTCAAACACGACTACGGCACATGTTAGCATGCATGGTTAAACACCAATAGTCCACAGTACAATCTAATACCTGTATTCTTAGGACATTGTTATTTATCCATGTTAATTAGATTACAACTGAAAACCCATTGATTGATCGATTAACAACGTGCTGGGTTAAAAAATGACCTGAGGTCAACACAAATACAGGTCAGGTCTAGCGAGGTGCCGTGATCACAAGTTTACTCAACAATGCCTGAGAAATAGGCTGTAACTTCGTACACACTGTCAAAAAGTTCTTGGGACAAAATATAAAAGGATCTATGACATTATCTTTGATAAATACACATTTTTGAGGTTGTGTCCCTTGGTATATAGATTAATAGAATCTATCACCCCTTGCAATTGTTGTGTAAGATAGCGTTGATTGTGTGATTTTCCAGAAAATCCGATGAATTTCCATCTTTGATCTGCCGTTGTGACGCCATATTGATTGTTGAAATGAATTCATAATTTCATTGTTTTCCCGACATCATGTCATTGTCTATAATAGCAGCATGCTTATATCACCCTAGGGTGGGATAGAGTAATCTTAAACGGGTTAAAACACAGGAAAACTCTATTACAGGTGTGAGAAAATGTTTTGTTTGTTTTTGTTGTGTCAATCTTTAAGTCTGTATTGTCTTTTGTATTATTTTCTTTGTATCTCTTTGTAACATAAAACCATGTTCAATGGAGAGCTTTCTTATAATAATTAAAGAATGTGAATTTGTCAAAATTTCTCTCATTGTCACAAATATTGATGCATATGGTAGTGCAAGTGGATACTTTCTTTGGGACGAAACTCACTGGAGTGTCAGGAGAAAACCTGTGTGTTCAAATTAGTTCTAAAATATCAATGTCACTGTACATGTACATATGTTGAGTAATAAATATAAAAAACATGTTTTATTTAGTCTAAACCTCATTCAAACATGTATGAACAATATACATGAACTTTCTTGCTCTAAACTAGAGATGTCGCCAGGATGGCTAACTAATACCCCCCACTTCCGTCAAGTTGTGCATTTCATGACATCAGCTATACTTCCAACTATTTTGCAAAAGGGTTATAACTTCCTTAAAAGCGGGATCAAACTAGAGCTCTGCATGTTGAACAGGGTCTCCACCAAGATGGCCTGTTGCTATTGCAAGCAATAGCAAATGTCACCCAAGCCCCCGCTTTTTTATCCAGAGGCAATGGCCATCATCTTTGGTTAAACCAATTGAACTGGAGCTGTTGCAAGGATGGCTAATTGATACCCCCCACTTCCAACAAGTTATGTATTCTATGACATCAATTATACTTCTGACTATTTTGCTAAAGGGTCATAACTCCTATAAAAAGCAGGATCAAATGAAATTGATTTTACAGTGTAGACCATTGAAGGGTGTAAAAGGAGTTGCGCTTATAAATTCAGAACATGTAAATGTACAAGTCTAATTTTCTCCCCTTAAAATTATCAGAACAAGACTATTTTTCATTAGCACATCTTCATAGTTGCATGAAAATGTTAAAGTCTAATTATCTCTCCTTGAAGTCGTTTGAACGAAACTATTTTCCTTCATGCACATCTTCATAAGATGTACTATCATTGTGTAAAGTTTTATTGAAATCCATCAAGCGGTGTATGAGAAGTGGTGCTTACAAGATTCATGACATGAAAATGTTAAAGTCTAATTACATTGTATCTCCCCTTGAAGTCGTCGGAACAGAAATATTTTTCTTAATGCACATCTTTATATGGTGTACTATCATTGTGTAAAGTTTTATTGAAATCCATAAAATATTGTAGGAGTTGCACTTTTTGGATTCATGACATGAAAATGTTTAAGTCTAATTATCTCCCCTTGAAGTCGTCGGAACGGAAACATTGTCTTCGTGCACATCTTCATATGGTGTACTATCATTGTGTGAAGTTTTATTGAAATCAATTCAATAGTGTAGGAGGAGTTGCACTTACGAGATTCATGACATGTAAATGTTAAAGTCTATTTATCTCCCCTTGAAATCGTCGGAACAAAAACATTTTTCTTCATGCACATCTGCATATGGTGTACTATCATTGTGTGAAGTTTTATTGAAATCCTTTAAATGGTGTAGGAGGAGTTATGCTTACATGATTCATGGACAGATGTATTGACGGACAAGGTGATTCCTTCATTTGCGGGGTGTATAAAAAAGACTTATGCAGCAACCTCTATAAAGTTTTACCTAGTATTAACGAAAGGCATGATAATGACTGTGAGTGATAACAAGCTGCCTATATGTGTATATTACACAATATCTTATCATATAAGATAAGTCAACATATGAAGTTGAATATTCTTTTTAAGTAAAATACCAAAACTGTGTGAATATTAGCACTGAGGATCATGAAATTCAATAAGTGGCCAACATAAATATGTTACTGTACCTTACCTGGTTTTAAAAAGCAACAAGTAGTATATAGATCGATGCGACATGAAACATATTCATGCCAGCTTAAATACCTCTAACGTCACTGTACCCAAATTGGGACACTTGTAAGAAAAGTTTATAGAAACAATTGATGCTGACATAAATGGAATAATTCAATAAATGTATGTTTGCTATTTTGTAGCATACATGTGATAATCCTGGGATGACAACTAGGGAGATTTGGGTGCCAACTAGGGAGGTTTTTTTGTCAACGTTTTTATTGACTTTCGGTCTGTTAAAGTGGTTTTCTAATTAAATTCACTTCAATTTGGATAACAAAAAATATCATTTTAAAGTTTTATGCATCATACATTATAAATAAAACATGTCGACAAGATAATTAATAAACTTTCACTAGATCTACATGAAATGGTAATTTATATGTTTGCTTCTTTTCATCAGATCACTAAACACTATGAAGCACTAAACACAATAAAAACATCAACATTATCCTGCCTTTCAGAGTCACAGTAAATTATACATTTACTACTTTTGAAATTTTCATTTGACATCAGATGGTCATACAGATATGCAATTCTTTTCATCAGAATATAAGCATTTCACAGACATTTAATAAAATATATAAAAAAAAAAAATACTTCTTTTAAAGTTTTAATCAGATGATCATTATGAATATGTTAAAATTACACGGGTATTCAATCCATGAAAGTCCACTGTAACAACCTGCATATGTTAACTGTTAAAAGGGGGCTGCATAAGCACTATCCATCTATGATAAGATCAATTAATTAACCAATCAATGCACACGTTGACACAAGTGTGGTTGGACAATTTCTGGCTAGCAGTGAACATGCACATCAATCATCATAAAAAGTTGTACCCTTTTCATACTTAATTACCTGTAAAACTACCAAACATCGATGACCATCCTCTTTGTGTTAACAACTTTTATGATATACCTTTACTTGGGACAGTACAGCTAATGAGGTGACAAGGCTAGTCGTACAATGCAATCAACAGGTTTGACATGTGCGGTCAACCGGATATGTCAGCACTCGGTATCCTCAGCTTTTATCCACATTGTATTATGTGAAAAGGAAACTACTTGACAAGCTCTGCATGCTTCATGTAGTTGTAAATAAACACAAAACTGCAACTTTTATTTACCGGGAGATATGAGACAAAACCTGGGAGATTTTTTAAAAAACCGGGTGAAATATATAGCCCGGGAGAATACAGGGAGAAGGGTTGTAAAACCGAGAGATTTTGTCTCCCACCATGAAGTATCACATGTATTTTGTAGACGCTATATAAATTTTTTATGTATTTCATTTAGTTTAAAGTGGGTACGTTGACAAATTCCTAATATGGCATATTTACATTATGTGATAACCTGCATACTATACTACATTTTCAAACACTAAAATATACCATTAATAATCAATGAAAGTCTCTCTTAACACACAAAAGTATCAATTATATTCAATATTTAAGAAATATATACAATTAACATCTATTTTTACTGGTGTCTTTAAAATAATTTGTTTAAATGCAGTTGTGTCCCAATTTGGGTACACACACCTGCTGAAATGCTGGCATTATCCTAATCATCTTTATAAAGGCCTATTTCTAGACACGTCTACGACTTAGACAGAACAACAGCAGAAGACCACTCTTTGTCTTATACAAACAAATATTGCCTATGAGTTTGTTTTCGCTTGAAATATATATGAAAGTGATGTCATATGGGGACGGAAACAGAGAACATGAATTTGCTATTTAAAAAATGCACTCTCTCGTATAAGATCTACTTTGTACATAAATGTTTTAACATAATTCGCAATATGTTTAAGACAGTTCATTTTGAGTTACTTAAATGTAAAATGCCTATTATCGTGCGAGTTGTGACACGAAGTCATTTTAAACACGATCTGAACTGCAATTTTTACTATTTCTTCATTAAAAACCGTGTACCTTGGCCATAGACAAGTGCCACTGCAAGATATATGGATACGATTTGTAGAAAAGTCATGTTAAAGTCGTTGCTATTTAAAAACATAACAAAATCATAATTTTTCTTCTGTAACAAGTACTTCGGTATAATTTTCCGCCATTGCTGTGCTTCTTGACAACCTAACGCCTTTTGTTACACATGTTTTCATTGGTGCGTTTATGAATAATCAGCAAATCAAAATTAGTGTATCATACAGAAGGGAAATAACTCTTACAGTATAAATATTTGACTGGTCAGTTCCCTTTATACGTTTTTAGTCCTATTCCCATACAAATCCCATCAAACGTTAACTTTTTACATTTTCATCTTCTTCTCCAAAACCATTGGACCAAATTCAACCAAACTTGGGGATTCAGATACGTTTGTTCAAATGTCCCAAAGGTGCGCCAACAGGGGGATGAATTTTTTTTTAATGATCAAATTAAGGGTCAAAAATGGGGAAAATGTTACAAAATTTCGAAAATGTTCTAATAAACTAGACTGGGATAAATGCTTGCATTTGTAGTTACTTTTTTATGTAGATGACCAGTCTATTCAAAGAAAAATCCTACAGTTAACAGCAGGTTACGTGTTTGGAGTTCAAAATTTAACACTATGTCAAATATTTTTAACGGATCATTATTTCCGACTACATTTAATAAAGAACAGATAAGTGAATTGAAAGTCAATATTTATAGAATCTCGTACCTGTTTCTGTTCAAGATAGAATAATTTCATGCGAAGGATGGTGTGTATGTTAAATATATCAAGACGAAGCGAAAGCCGAGCTATTTTACCTGTATTTAATATACAAGAAGATTATATCTTCCAATGTTTTGGTTGTTATTTTACAATTTTTTCCCGGCTAGAGCACTGTAAAGGGTGGCTTCTAGTCCATCTGGGTCAAAGGTCCAAGATAAACTTTTATCGTACAACCCCGTCCGTCCATTTTTCGTCATAAACTTTTCACATTTTCGACTTACTTGACCAATTTCGTTTAAACTTAGTTGGAAGAATCCCTATGGGAAGGGGTTCAAATCAGGCGGATAAAATGGGAGAAAATTTGACAAAATTTTAGGAAATTTCTGCTAATAAACAAGAAGGCCTAGAGCTAAATCTTTTTGTATATAGTAACTTTAGGGCAATGAGAACCATTTTTGTTCAAGGCGTACGTGACCATTGGGGTAAAAAAAGGCTAAGCGTTTTGGGGTCAAAGTTAAAAAATATAGCAATTATCATCATCAGTTTTCGACTTCTTGTCCAAAACGAATGGACCAATTTCTTCCAAACCCGGTAAAAGGCATCCCTGATGTTCAAGTGATGGAGCTCGGCCCTAATGGGGAGCCACTTTGGGACCCAGATGCAGAAAGTTTGACAAAATTTAAAAATAAATTCTTCTAATAAACTAGTCTAGTGCTAATAATGCTTTGATATGTAGTAACTATAGGACAAGGCATGACCCTGGGGTCAAAAGTATTTAAATGCAAAACATTAACTTAAAGGCCTACTTCATCCAGATACACGTTAAGGCCCGATGGACCTCTTGTTTCAAATGCCATTGTGTATGATTGCATTTGAAAACGAGTACGTAGAAACATTGACAAGTTGTTCATAGTAACTTCAAAGCGTACGTTCATGCGCGATTCGTATGTCCTTGTAGTATTGAAATTAAAACGTATAGCAATATATACTGTTATAATTATCAAAATTATCTGAGCATATACATGTAGGTCTATTCTCTATTATTTACTATTACTGCGTTGATGCGGCGAAACATATAATTTCCAAGGCATACTGGCAAAACCTTTGTATGGATAGTTCTACTCTTTTATTTGTTGTTTAATGAAGTTATTGATTTTTTTTTAATTTTGTAAAATTTCCTATCCTATAGGTCCCGTATTGGCACATTTGGGGGTCACGTTCAAACTGTTGTCAAATTTGGATGACCTTTTCTGAGGGATCCGATGTCTCCTACCAACTTTGGTTGAAACTGGGCCATTAGTTTTGAAAACGTTGAAATCTTGAAAACTTTACGTACTTGCATACTTGTTGAACTTTATTGACCACCACAGGGTCGAGTGACCTATTTTGGACCGGCATACGAAATTGATTATACTATCATGAAGCCTTTGGTCTATTGTTCCTCCTCATTTATAAGATTTTAAATTCGACGTATTCACATCTCTAATTGTACGGCCCTCCGTAGAGCACAGCAATTGTGTTATAATTTAGCTTCTGTTATGTTATGTTGTATGTATAGTCAATATATATGAAATATTAATTATTATTATGCTTGACATATCGATCACAATTAGTGTGGTTATGTCTTCCGTGCACCATAAGGGCATAGCAAGATATTTATCCATTACTGTTAGCTATTCCATTTGTTGCGAACTAATAAAACTTATACCTAAGTCACAATTAAAGCGGAGGCCAGGCGGCGAGTGCGATTTCTAGGCATCGGCCGGCGTGTAGAGGTCGGCGAAAGATCGCGCGATAGGGCGGTCACAGTCACAATTAAAAGTGTTCCGCACGTTGCCATAAAGTTAAAACACAAACACTTGTTTCAATCAATAACCCCTCCCCGACATTGCCCAGGGTCGACAACGTGAAATGGAAATGGGGTCGAATTCTTGGCCCGTTTATCGGTCGGTGTCCGGGAGGCTCGCCCGATGTCTTGTCTATGTCCCTGCGATACCCCTACGAGCCCCAGTGGGTGGTCGGCAAGACGCCGGCCGGGCGGGGCCCTGCCGTCGTCTGAGCGGCGTCTGGCCGATATATGGCATTGACCGATTTATTGGCGATGAGTTTGCAGTGCGAAACGCCGCACCGAGTTTTAAGTCAGAGTTAAAAAGTTAAGCGGCCATTTCACCAAGGATTGTTTTGGTCCCGATAGTACGCGAGCCTTTTTTTGGTCGATCGGCCGCATTATTTGCGAAAAAAGTCGGGAACCTGCGAGCACTGCCGAGCACTACCCTATACCTTCGGTGGAAGATCTGGCGCGGTCGCCTCAGTCCTCCGAGGGTCGGGTACCGAAAAAGTGATAGGCTACGGTTTTTAAACATGTTGAAAAACATAAGCCGATCAAAAACCGTCGATCCCTTGTCGCGCCCGCCCTCTGGAGTTTTCGTAGTGCATCTGCCGCTCTCTACCGAGGGTCGTGCGTAGTGTCGGCGGAGTGTAAGCACTAAATGCATAGAAACCTGTCACTACTCGCAAATTCATCGCAAGCTAATTGTGACTGGGGTATAAGGGACGTTAAGGCTATATGCTGTGTCTTCCTTGGCTTATCACGGAAGTCATCAATGTAGATCTGTAGTTTTATTAGAACTCTGTCAGCAAATGGAGTAACTACTATAATTATTGAATAAATGTCTTTAAATGCCGATATCGCTGAAGACGTTTATTAAACTTATTGCGATCGATATGGCAAGCATAATAATGTTCTGAAGAGATAGACTATACATGCATGCACTAGTTTTACGAGAGCAAAACGAATCATACGAATTATAACGTTAAAAATATTTGCCATAAATCGATAATGATATTGGTTTATAATTGTAAAAAAAATCTTAAATAAAGCGGGTCATGAAGATGGCTCTAAAAGTTCTAATAAATAGCAGCACTATTGTAGTTCCTATTATAGATTTTCATATACCCACAAGTGGCACCCCAGTCACAATTAGCTTGTGGTGGGTTTGCGAGTAGTTTGCGGCGGATTTATGCATTTTCGGCCGGGGCCCCACGGGACTCCTTGCGACTGCCGGGTCATTTTGGGAAATCGGGCGGGCATCAAGTTACTTTAAACTCGGACTTAATTAAAACCTGATGCTGCGTTTCCACAGTGAGTGAAGGGGACCTTACGCAAAAAGTCAACTTCGTTTTCTGAAGCAATGGGCAAAGTCAACTTCTGTACAGTCATGGTTATGCCGGTGCAACATATTTGATTATTTCTTATTTTTGAAAGTAAACCCCATATGGTATGTAAACCAAGATTCTGACACTCAATATTGAACTAGTTAACATTCATTTAGTCTCCCGATTTATACCTAATATCGCAACGCAAACATTTGTAAATCGCTGTTTCAACGGCATGTGGTACAAATGAAGTTATGATTTTCGTGAATTCTAAGGAATGTATTAGACGAAATACTGTTTTATAGTCAATTAAAATCAACGATCAAAACATCATGAATTTAATAGATGAAAATAACTGAACACATCGATATAAATATCCCCGTTTAACTGTACCGTTTGTTTTTATCGAAGCTATTCTGTTAGTTATATTGACGGCTAAATAAAGCTGTACCGTTAGCTTCAAAATTGAACGAGCATCGGATATGATTTTCACGTATTGATTTGGTCTGTTTGACACATCTTTGTATCATAAAACTTGGTCATGTCACAATAGAAGGAGAGACGACCAAATTCGTAGAGATACATGTATGTCAAATACAGGGTAAATAATTTTTAATTTTTTGACATATATTCGTTTTCATTTAGTAAAGATATAATTTAACTAAATACATGCAAATCTACCTGGGCAAGACTGACCACACACGCACGCACGCACGCACGCACGCACGCACGCACGCCCACTACATTTCTGTTATACATTACTTTATTTCCCGCTGCAATTTTACACAACAAAAGAATTTTCTTAATATTCAATACCTGACATTCAATCAGACTCAATTTTACAACAACAACAAAACACAAACAAAACGTTATCCTATCAACTACCAACATTTTAGATACAGCTGTAGGACATTGATTGAGTGTAAATACCGGACATATCTTCAATCAGATTTAACTTTACTGAAGAAAATTATTAAAAACTTGATCCTTTAAACTGCTAACATGGTTGTAACAGGACATTGATCGAGTGGAAACACCGGACATACTTTACCCCCAATCACCAATCACCACTGCCCGCGTGACGGGTGGAGTAGTTATAAATAATGGCGACTGTATTGAAATACTTATCTTAACTGTTTACATTTTCACTTCTGCACCAAACCATTAGACCAATTTCAACAACAAAAGCAAGAAGTATCCCCAGGGGGATGATATTCAGAATTGTTCAAATAATGGGGCTGAGCCTCCAGGTGCGCCTTTAGGGGCCACAATGATAAAAAAAATTATAAAAAAACATTTCTCCTAATAAACTAGAAGACAAAGAGTTAAATACCTATAATGGAGCAGCCTGTGGGAATGGAAAACCAAGTTTATTCAAAGTGTGACGCTGTGGTAAAATCGATTATATGGTTTGAGATCAAAGTGCAAAACTACCGGTAAAGAAATAAAGAATACCTAAAAAGCGCAATTTAGTCTTATATCTTATATGCAAAATAACCTGTTGGTAAGGTATCAATGGTAGATTCAGAATATGTATATTTCAGTCATGATTCATTTAAAAGAAATCACTTCTTTTAGGAACCTAGCTAAAACAAAAAATAAAGTTGACGTCAAAACGAGACTTACTATACAACAACTACATGATTAAAAACTACTAATCAAAGAATCCAAGGTAAGGTGTATTTAACTGTGCATTCACAAATGATATTATTGAAATAATGATGCAGCACTGAACTTGCAATCCTCAAATGTATAAACTGTACCGTCGTGTTTTATTCTGTTTTAGCAATCTTTTTCAAAAGGGTAGTGATTCTTAAGTAAAATGAAAATAAAAACCGTAAAAAAGGACCGAACACTCTCTGAGTCAAAAAGCGTACTCTACTCTTCTTACGAAATGGAGATGTATCGCGCGGTGATACAGTATTCTTCAACAAAAAACATTAAACTAACGGTACAGAAAAAGTCCATGCATATAGAGTTAACGGTACAGTTTGAACTCTCGACTTCGATGAACAAAATTACATTTTTCGGCGATAATTCATCATTTTTATTGGAACCAGTATATGATGGTAAATATTTGATGATTATTTAAAAAACATATGTTACCAAAAAAATCATGGTGAATGGAAAATGGAGAACTCATGAAAGCAAAGTCGACAACACCTCATCATTTATGTTGGATACGAATGTTTGTGCACAACTATCTCCCGATTGGCATAGTTTTATGTGAGAATATGCACACAGAAGATGTAAAACATGGTACATAATTCTTAGACGAGGTTATACTGATCCAGAAATAAAACGTTTTTAGATAAAGCATGACATAACTCGCCCTGGTCAGCGTGTCAGCCGTCGTTATCTCTCCGGAAAACGAAGTTTACTTTTTGCGTACAGTTCCATTCACTCACTGTGGTTTCGCATTGCAAACTGATCGCCAATCGGTCGATGTTCGCACACATCGGGCGGGCGCCGGATCAAATTTTGGGCAAACCCAGACAATCCATATATCGGCCAATCGCCGCTCAGACGCCGGCAGGGCCCCGGTCGGATACCGCAGGGGTATCGCAGGGACATAGGCAGGACATCGGACGACCCGCCCCCTCCCCGGGCCTCGTCTTGGCAGCGTGCGGGGCACTTTTAATTGTGACTGTAACCGCCATATCGCGGGATCTTTCGTTGACCTCATCACGCCGGCCAATGCCTAGAAATCGCATACGCCGCCCTGCCTTCGCTTTAATAATGACTTAGGTATGACCTTGTCAATGTCCACGTGCTCTTGGTATTTTGTTTGTTTGCTTGTTTGTTATCTTTTTTATATTGACGAACTTGATAACTTGTCCATGCATCCAGGAAAACTACTCCAATGCATGTTGTGCATGAATATTTTTTTCCGCCATTTCAGTTGGTAAGATTTACCGGAGTATTGTCCAACTTCACCCAAACTTACCAAATCCCCTGCATGTATGGATTGCAAAAATGTGGAATTGAGAATTCAAATAATGACTACTGTAGAATAAGAAAATTTCGTTGTGGTTTTAATTTCGTTTATTTCGTTGTTGTAAAAGATAGACGAAATTAAAACCAGGACGAAATTGTTCACATACCTTCTTAAAAGAACACCTTAAGTATATTGAGAAAATGGATACTTCTGTGAAGTTTCAGGTTACAAACGAAGGAGTAAAATTTGTTGTCACGGTATAACCCGAATTTATAATTTAATACTCCTAAGTAATGTTGGTCTTTATATTGTTTATGTATATACAATACAGCTCAATATTTAATATGAAAATATGAAGCAGATTCACACGAAACAAATAATTTAAGCATCATTTTCTGATATGTACTGCTGAAATCTACAAAGGGAACACTTCTCTTATTTACCCTTTTGATTTTTAATGTTTAAATTATTAGATTAATTTTGGGAAATTGACTTTTCTTCACTTGTCTTGTTATTGTATATACGTAAGCAACAGAACACATCTTGACATAAAAAAAATCTCAATTTTATCCGGGGAGACCGTCAAAAAAGGCCCCTCACGAGCCTCCACCCACCACACTACTATTTATGTCGCCCGTTCTCTGCTTCGCGGTGTTTATCTTTTGGTTTTGTTTGGTTGGTTTACGTAAGTTTGGCCCCTCCACTTGCTGTTACGGCCTGATTTCATCGTATTTTCCATCATTGGAAAGTTCGTTTGAGCACAGGTGCTCTCTACTGGTTGTTGGAAGCAGGAAAAAATCCTACGACTTGCCTTCTATATGGAAGCGAAAAAAAATCCAAAGACTTTCCTTCTATCTTGTTTCGGTACGTCATAGTATATCCTAACGTTATACATATTGTCACTCCCGGTTGCGCGCCTTTATATACACTATATGTAAAATTAACTTAATGATGCACTGAATTACCTAGGATGGTTATTCCAGTGTTTATTCATTCGACCCTTGAAGATGTTTATGTTCTCTGCAGTAACTACTTCTACTAAGAGTGTAATGCAAGTATTGACACATCTGTTGTTGAAAGTGTTCTGGCTGGTGTTTAATCTGATACGATAGAAAAAGAAAAGCAGGAATCTAAACGAAAAACGGGCATAAACGTTTTGAATGAAAGTTTCGATTATTTGACAATTGCGCAGATCTAGTTAACTGTTTTTATAAACAATAATTAAAAAAATGAAGTCAATATGATATTACCGGGTTGTGGCGACTAGGTACCACCACCACCTTCTGTGAATAATCAAAACAATTTTCCTTTTTGTTTATGTGCTATCACGCGATATGAAAATAGTAAAATTGTAGTATTTTATGATAAGATAAGAGCTTTTCAAATTCTGGGCCCATTGGTAAGGCATACAATGTATAATTCGTTTACAAAATAAACGAATAAAAAGTGAGACATATCTAAATGACAGACTAACATAGAAAATATTCAACTTGATACAACTTAACTATAATTTTAAATGTTAACAAAAAGCAACAAACAAATAAAAGTAAAATATATTTACGTAAACAACAAATCAGGACACTTGTTTTCTCGTTTGATGTAAAAATATGTTTATAATTCTATTACTTTTATTACTCATAAGCCAGATACACGTTTCCTTATTTAAAAGTCCTGTAAGTTGTGATATAAGTTCTGTATTGATTCGAAAAATATTTTTCTTTGATTTTGATATACTAACAAGATGGAGTTCATCTTCTACACTATCAGACTTGCAAATTTCACATTTCAGATGATGGTCTTTGTTTATAACGACCAGTTTTAATAACTAAAGAATGAGGACTAATTCTAAATTGGTAAAACTTTTCAAAACCTCGGAGTTATAAATCACTGAAAAGTATTTTTCTCTAAATTTTGTTTTGAATAAAGCATAGGTGCTTAGTTTGCCAGTTTGATTAATTGCACAGTCTGAAAGTGCATCACACCATAGACTTGTATACTAACATGTTAGTATACAAGTCTATGATTACACCAAATATTTTTTATATATCTCTGATAAAGCTTATTAGTCACACTAGAAGCAAGATCATTCGGACTATATATCATTTTTAGTCCATCTGAAGTCCAAAGGTCCCAGGTGGACTTTTCTCATACTAATCCCGTCCGTCGTCCGTCCGTCCGTCGTAAACTTTCCACATTTTCGACCTTTTCTCCTAAACCACTGGACCAATTTCATCCAAACTTGGTAGGAAGTATCCCTACGGGAAGGGGATTCAGATTTGTTAAAAATGAAGGGGTTCGACCCCCAGGGGGCAACACAAGGGGGCCAAAAGGGGGAAAATAGTCAAAACTTCAAAAATCTTCTTCTAATAAATTAGAAGGCCTAGAGCTTAATGTTTTGGTATGTAGTGACTTAAGAGCATGGAGAACCAAGTTTGTTCAAGGCGTGACTCTGGGGTCAAAAATAGGTTACACGTTTTGGGGTCAAAGTACAACACTATTGCAAATATATTAACTATTTACATTTTTGACTTCTTGTCCAAAACTACTGGACTTATTTCATCTAAACTTGGGAGAAGTCAACCCTGGGGGAAGGGATTCAGATTTGTTCAAATGAAGGGGCTCGGGCCCCTTGGGGTGCCGAAAGGGGGAACATTTTGACAAAATTTCAAAAATCTTCTCTTAATAAACTAGAAGGCCTAGAGCTTAATGCTTTGGTATGTAGTAACTTTAGGGCATGGAGAACAAAGTCTGCCCAAGGCTTGACCCTGGGGTCAAAAATAGGTGACGCCTTTTTGGATCAAAGTTCAACACTATAGTTAACTATTTACATTTTTGACTTCTTGTCCAAAACTACTCGACTAATTTCATCCAAACTTGGTAGAAGTAATTCCGGGCGAATGTGAATTTAGATTTATTCAAATGAAGGGGCTTGGCCCCCAGGGGGCGCCACTATAGGGGGCCAAAAGGGGGAAAATTTGACAAAATTTCAAAAATCTTCTTTTAAGAAACTAAAAGGCCTAGTGCTTAATGGTGTGGTATATATTTAATTTTAACTTGCAGAAATAAGTTTGTTGAAGGCAAGACCCTGTGGTCAAAAGTATTCAAATTTCAAATATTTTCTTTAATAGCTAGGCCTATTTCAACCAGATGGACGTTAAGCTTGGCCCAATGGGCTTCTTGTTTGTATAGGTTTGATAAAACCTGTTTTCCATTCTTTAGGATAAATACCATACAGTGGAAAAAATAAGATTAAAGAGTGTTACAATACATGGTAAAAGATGTTGCATACCAGTTTTTAACATTTCATTTCTATTCCATCCAAACCGGCTGTTTTATGCAAGTTGTTGGTTTTTTAGCTTTTCAACTTCTACCATTATCTCCTTCTCAGTCAGCACAGGAATTTTTTTTTTTTAAAAATTTCAGAGTTGGTTAACATATCTTCAAAGTATTTATTTTTTCTGAGAAAATTTGTTTTCAATGCTAAAAAGTTTAGTAAAGTATGATACCCATTGGTCATTTCCTATTCTTTCAGATGGGTCAAATAAATTATTTTTCCCCTTTAAGATCAGTATGCATTAGGGTCATTTTCAAAAAGACAGTTCAGTTTATTTATAATACTAACTCGAAGCTTTCTTAATTTTCGTCAATCTGATTAAAATACCGATCACCGTGAACGTAGTCACACACTAATGGAGATCGGTATTTTAATCAGATTGAATTTTCGTTTGCAGCAGCGATTATATAGTTTACGAAATCTAAAAAACGTGCCCCTAATAATGGGATCATTTGGATATTTTGAAAAAACGGTATAAAAGGAATCAATAGAACGAGAGATATTGACAAACAATAACTGCTTTTTGATTGTTGTTATTACTTTTCTTTCTTCTATCGATTTCTTTAGTGATTTTTTACATGCAGTGTATAAAATTTCGTTAAAATTGTGCAAAGAAACACTGCACCAGAGACGTCTTATTGGTAATATATAGACATCTCTGACTGCACCAGAGGCATTTCCTGATACGTTTCTGACTGCATGCAACCAGAGATGTAGAAAAAATATTATAAGTCTCTGATGCAACAATTCACTAAAGAATATCTCTAAATTAATGCGTTAAGATACGCTAAAAGTATAAGTGCAATCTTTATCACGTTAGATGTGTATTCTACAGCGTCACTTTAAAAAAAAACACCCATTGTGTTGGCACAGTAGTTCTGCCAACATCCATATAGAGCGCCCCACCCATATTTAACACTTTTTTCGAGTTTGTATTTTACCGCGTAATCCAAAACAAAGTCTCGTAGTTTATCGCATTTTATCTGACTTCCGGATGAGGTAATGAGCATGCGCAATTAGTCACATCGGGGAGAAATTTACGTGTGGAGTCCTGCTTTAAAGGACATTTTCGACAAATTTGGGAATTCAACAAGATTATTTTAGTTCTTGATTGACGGTAATTATGCTCATTTGTTCTTTCCAATGCTCTAAATTAATATTTGATTGACACACACCTTAGACACATGCATTATTATGAAGTCATCCGATGCGTGTTTGTATGGCGGGTGACATTTTAGTGCTTGCAAAAATTATCATTCATTAGCAGGAATTTAAAGTGTGCTCCGTATGCAATAAATTGTGGCGTTTTAATGGCTATTTTTTATCTGTTTATGTGTGCTATTTTCTAATTAATATAATGCATATGTTATTTCTCAAATTATCACTTGCTGACATGCGTGAGTCTGACATTCTGGATATGCAACAATGTTGCATTTCCTGAAATGAAGCAGGATGACATCTGTCACTTGCCTGATTTGGATCACAGGGTTCATAAAATAAACTTTCTTTATTTATCAAATGTCTTTGGTTTGTTTATGTTTTCTTGTGTATTGTACACTACGTTTATAGTGGAATGTAAACAAATATAAACCCATATTGTAGAAAGCAATTATTTATTGATATGACATTCACATATGATTAATCTACAAATCCCTGTACTTGGACACTTTGTTTTGAAGTTGTGTGTACCCAACAGATAAAAATGAATGTGATTTTGTTATTGATAACATTCTATCATCAATTCTTGCTACCTACAAATGCTGAAGCATTTATATTAATTCTAAGTATGAAATCAGATTGGTTGGCTTGGTGCCAGCTAGATATGACCAAGTATCATGCTAACATATTTGCTGCTAATGTTTCATTGAGACAGCACTATATAGTCGCCATCAGTGTGCATTGTCACATGCAGGCATGGTTTTGATATGACCAGACATGTGTTGAAAGGGATGTTAAACCCCAATAAAATGAACAAATTATGGCATTCCATATACAATATCTTTTATTAATTTATATATACATGTATATAATTATGTACTCGTGTTGTGCACTTCCGGATCCCCATACATGTATATATATCTACTATGTCCCAAAGTTTCTAGTTACTATCTCATTCAGTGTAGAAAAAGTTATTTTAACCCCTTATCCACTAATATAAGTTCCCCCACCTCAGCACCATATGCTAAAATAATTGGCTGTAAAATGTAGAACTCATGATTGTGTTTGATTTGATATGCAATTTTTTTTTTTTTTTTTTTTTTTTTTTTTTTTTTTTTTTTTTTAAA